>SNQJ01S0010465.1:0-13810 GCA_010110895.2 Picea sitchensis
TAATCCTAATCAAGAATAACTAATTAATAATAAATAATTAGTTAAGGTTATTTTAATAAATAATTATAATTTAGCTAATCCTTTAGGATTACCTTATTAAATTAATTATAATTTATAATCAAGGGTCGTTACATATTTGTATAGGTTGAACAAACCATCCATATGCCCTACCCAATAAACCTTTATCATATTTATACATAACAATAGGGTTAATCCCATTACAAAAGTGGAGAAAGTGTCCCCCAAAAGTCCATTACAAAAGTGGAAAAAGTGTCCCCAAAACCCAATGGTTTATAACCATTTTCTACGTTTTGTGTGTTGCTTTGTCAGACATCCTTTTGTCGCACTATTTGACTCCTTGAAGTCTACTTTCGTCATGCACTATGGTCAATATTCTAATTTTATTTTTCCCTTCGACTTCCTTTTGGTGCAGATCCAAAAACTTATCCAAAATTCCTCTCCAATAGGCACGAAGCAAGCAACTAGTGCTAGACAAGTGGAATCATCTAGATCCCATGGTAGAAGGGATAATCGTAGGAATGACAGGAAATCAATAAGTATGAGCAGGAATATTCATTCCCTAGATAAATCCACTAGAATACCTAATACAAATTTAGGGCCAGAGAGTAGCCCAAGTGTGTCTCATGTCAGGAGGTAGAGAAGAAAGAATGATTCAGACATTTTTCAAGGTGAACTCAGAAAAATCAAGCCACCAAATTTTAGTGGTGATCATAGAAAGGGAGAAGAGTTTGAAGCACGGTTGTTGGAAATAAAGAAATATTTCCATCTGCATGATTACCCCTCAAGGGTAGAAATTAGAATTGCAACCTACCACCTGCAATGAAAGGCATCCATGTGGTGGGATCATATTAATCAATCCAGGAACCTTGATGAGAAGAAGGTTTCATGGAGACAGTTCAAAGGATATTTCCAAGAAAAATGTTTTCCCTAGAATTACTATGAAAGAAAGTTAAAAGGGTTATTTGAACTCAAATTGGGAAGCATGACAATGGATAAATATGAGAAGAGGTTCTTTGAGTTGTTGAAGTATGTTGGCTTCATAAAGGATGGGAAGGTTGAAATCCAAATATTTTTGAGTGGGTTACCTTCCTTATACAGTGACAAGATACAATATGATAACCCTAGGACTTTGGAGGAGGTCATAAGGAGAGAAAAGCATAACCCTAGGACTTTGGAGGAGGCCATAAGGAGAGAAAAGCATCTTTACAAGAAGAGTAGAGGGAGGCCAGTTTTCCAAAAAGAATGGAATGACAATATGAAGGGTAAGAAGGAGCAAAGGAAGAATGGTTTTAAGCCACCATTTTTCAAGAACAACTAACAAGAAAATCATCAAGGACAATCAACCCAAAATGAGCCTAGGGATAGCAGATTCTTTTGGGAAAAATATAAGATAGCAACCGATGAAATGTTGGTGATGTGAGGGAGATCACGTGTACAGGGTCTTCCCTCACAAGGGAGAAAGGATGAGGATTGTCCATAATATTCAGGAGGATGAAACAGTGGAATACATAGGAGGAAACATACCTAGGATTTATGCAGGCTTGGACAACAAGCAAGCAAAATATTAGTCCCCCACGATTGAAGTGGAATGTAAGATTGATAACTAGTCCATAACAATTTTAATTGATTCTCGATCTAGACATAGTTATATAAACTCTAACATTGTTTAAATATTTCACTTACAAAGATGTAAGCATAAGAAATATGGTTAGTTCGTTAGCCACAAAGACTAAGAGGAAAATCAATGAGTTGGTTAAGGATTGTCCAATAGACATGAATGGACTCGACACAAAGGTGGATGTAAACATCATACCATTAAGTTCATATGATTGTCTAATTGGTATGAATTGATTAGAAAAACACCATATGATCCTAGACTATTACAACAAGACAATCACTTGTCTTGATGAAGAAGGATAGCAAGGCAAGGTTCAAGGCATTCCAAAAGCTATAGTTGTTAGAGAAATTCCATCCATGCAACTGAAAAAAAGTTTCAGGAAGGGATGTAACATTTTTGCAGCGCATATGGAAGAGGAATCCAAAGATAAAATGCCAAGCATTGAAGACCATCTAGTCTTGAGATATTTGGACATTTTTGGGGGGAGATTCTAGCATTTCCACCAAAGAGAGACATTGATTTCTCCATTGATTTGGTGCCAATAATTTTCCTAGTGTCCAAGACACCTTACATAATGGGCACACGAGAAGTTAAAGAGTTGTAGGTGTAACTTGAAGAACTGTTAAAGAAGGGGTATATACATCCAAGTGTGTCACCTTGGGGTGCCCCAATTCTTTTTTGTGAAAAAAAAAAGATAGAACCTTAAGGTTGTGTATTGATTTCAGACAACTAAATAAGTTCACCATACTATATATATATATACTTCGCCAAGGATTGATAATGTATTTTATCAGTTGAAAGGTGCAAGAATATTTTACAATATTGAATTGAGATCAGGTTGTCATCATGTGAGGATAAAAGAAATAGCGAGAAAACATTTAGGACAACATACAAACATTATGAATTCATGGTAGTGCCCTTTGGGATATCAAATGCCCCAGTTGTTTTCATGTGCCCAATGAATGGAGTGTTCATGGAATACCTGGACAAGTTTGTAATTGTTCGTGGATGATATACGCATCTACTATAATTCAGAGGAGGAACATGAAAAAAATTTAAAAGTGGATGAACAAAATTTAAGAATGGTTCTAAAAGTTTTGAGAGAGCATAAGTTGTATGCAAAGCTAAGTAAGTGCATATTTTATCAAAAGAATATTCATTACTTGAGTCATATTATTTCAGCAGATGGGATAGCAATTGATCCAAAGAAGATAGAGGCCATTAGAGGATGGACAACATCAAGAAAAGTTATAGAGGTCAGATCATTCATGGGTCTTGTAGGGTATCACTGAATATTTATAAATGGTTTTTCAAAGATTGTAAGCCCCATTACTTCCTTGCAAAAGAAGGGAGTAAAATTTGAATGGAATTTCGAATGTGATGAAAACTTTCAAGAACTAAAAGAAATTTTGATTGGTGTGTTAAAATTGAAGATTGCAGACCTTGATGAATATTTTTTTTTGTGCATGGATGCGTGTAAGGAAGGGCTTGGTGGATTCCTCACACAAAAGGATCATGTGGTATGCTATGAGTCCCGAAAATTAAAAGAGAATGAGAGGAATTATGTTGTCCATGTTCTATAATTAGAAACCATTATTCGTGCACTAAAAATGTGGAGACATCACCTCATATGGAGGAAATTTGAGCTAAGGGAAGACCACTTTGGTCTGAAACATTTGTTTGGGCATCCCACATTAAATGTCCAACAAACTAGATGTTATGAATTTCTTAGCGAGTATGAATTTGAAATTAAACACATAAAAGGCAAAGAGAACCAAGGAGTTGATGCACTCAGCAGAAGAGCGCATGAGATACATGCTACATCCATTAGTATGTACAAGAATGATTTGAAAGACAAAATTTTAGAGGTTGAAAATCCATATCAGCGTTATTTACAAATAAAAGAAACATTACAGAAAGACAATTTACAGCAAGAATTTATATACTTTGAGCTGAAAGAGGATGGAATTCTCATGTACAAGGTAAGGTGTATGTGACAAATTATAGAGAATTAAAAAATACAGTGATGAGAGAAATGCATAATGTACCCTACGTTGGACACCCAGGATATCAGAAATCCATTGCAATTGTGAGGAGCCAATATTTTTGGCCCAAAATGAAAAAAGAAGTGGCTAATTATATCATCAGGTGTCTAACATAGAAATCCAGCTGGGATGCTACAACCCTTTCCCATTCCTGAGTGGAAATGAGAAGTAGTTATAGTTTATTTTATTACAATGTTGCCCAGAACAGTGAAGAAGCATGGTTATATCATGGCAGTGGTGGATACATTGACTAAGGTTGAACATTTTATCTCATTGAAGGCTACTCACAAGGAAATCAATATTGCATAGATCTACATGAAAGAAGTTTCCAAGCTACATGGAGTGCCTAAAGAAATTGTTTCAGACAAAGATCCCAAATTCACATCTAATTTTTGAAAAGGTTTTTTCAAAGGATTTGGGACAAATTTAAATCTCAGTACAACATATCACCCAAAATCAGATGGGAAAATAGAGAGGACCAATGGAATAATTGAATACATTCTCAGAATGTATGTGATGGACCAACCATCCAAGTGGGAAGACGATATTCATTTAGTTGAATTATCTTACAATAATGGGTACCAGGAATCATTGAAAATGATCCTATTCAAATATTTGTATGGCAGGAAGTGTAACACACCATTGAGTTGGGATGTACCTCATCAGACAAAGTCGTTATTGAGACAGATATGTTAAAAGAAATGGACGAGCAGATGGAAAAGATAAAAAAGAATTTAAATAATATCTAGGATAGTAAGAAGAGTCCTGCAAACAAGAACATATTTTTCAGATATCTTAAAGTGAGTGAAAATTTATTTTAAAAATGAAAGTGAAAAGAAGTTTGCTAAGATAGAGTTGTTGCCCAAAGTTGGGAGAAAGATATTGTGGACCTTTTGAAATATTAGAGAATAAAGGTTCAGTTTCATACATACTAGCTTTGCATGCATCCATGAGAGTGCATAATGTATTTCATGTGTCTTTATTAAATAAATATGTGTCTAACCCTAACCACATAATTGATTGGACTATGATCCAGATGGAGCACAAAGGATTTTTTGGGTGGAACCAGTGCACATCATGGACCATAAATTCAAAGTTCTCAATAACAAAGAAATCAGCCTCATAAAGGTCCAATGGACCTACTACAGACATGAAGATGCTACATGGGAGCACAAGAAGACTCTGTGGGAGGAATACCCGCAAATTTTTGACAATTTTGAATAAAACATAATATAAGAATGCAAGAATCCAATTTGGGTAGCTAAACCACATCTCAGAGTTTTCCTAGTCAACCTATGTGGGGAACCCTGATAAAATAATGGCACAACCCGATGGACTAAGAGTGGTGAAGGGGGTACATCCCTTGGGTCAACAAATTGAGAGGAATGAAAGATTATGGTTGGAACAGTTGTTGAAATTGTGAAACTACAAAATTCGATTTTTCTAATTATTGTGATGAAAATCTATATAATAGGACAGTGCACAATTGTAGGGGGGAAGGAATGTAATGTCCCCACTATAATCCTCATTTTAATTAATGCATAATGCATATATGAATGTGGCTATGATATTACAATGTAATAAGAGAATTGTTTCTAATTTTTTATTAAATAAAATGTGATGCCAACTGTTGGGGGACATGGACAGAGATGGGGGATAATTAATCCACAATAAATGAGGAGGCTAGGAAGAGGGTTTTTATTCATGAATTTAATTTCCAAATCATTTTCCTTAATTTTAATGTTTTGAGTGAACCTTCTAATTTTCCCTTAAGTGAAGAAGAACCCAATCATTGAATGCATATAAGAGGGTGGGTGTGAGGAGTCACATTCCATAGCAATTGGGAGCATGGGGCTCAAGTACAATCATCTCAGGGAAGAGTGTAAGTCAAACAAGCAAGCAAAAGGGAGAAAATATGTATGGCCAAGGGGACAGTTTTAGAGAGGGAAAAGCATTGGGATAGAGCAACAATGGAGAGTGAATTCTGGAGCATTTTTTAAGTTGAAGACTGAAGAAGCAAATTGTAAGGCTTGCAAAAGAAGTAGGTTTTCAGGCTTGAAAAGTGAACTCCTGTGAGTTTCACTACAACAAGAAGTTATTGTTGTTGATCCCTGATAGTTTTCGTGGCAGTGAGTTCCCTTAAGTTCCTAGTAGTGAGATTCTAAGTAATCTATGGCAGAGAGACCCTAATAAATGAATGGGATGTCCAATGGATTGAAAGTAGTGAAGAGGTACATTCCTTGGTTTGGGAAAATAGAGAGAAAAAGAGATGGAGGAAATTCAAGATAGTTGTAGGAGAATACCAGTGGGTTGTGAGATCATCTAAGATGTGAGTGCACAATAAGACACACCCTCTTTTGGAGATTCCTATCCCGAGCTGGAGGTCACTTGCTCTTGAGATATGGAAAAACAAGTCTATGGTTGGGTGGAACGTCCATCCCAAGCAACTGGTTGCAATGTTTTATTTGTTTTTTGTGTTGAGTTTTAATTGTTGTGCATTAACTGTGTGGATGAGAATGTTTTATAAGCTATTGTGATGAATTTATTAGTTGCATTCAATTTTATTTAGACTGTTTTATGTACATTTAATTAACAGTATCAAAAAGTGGTTAAATCTTGTGTTTTCATGTAGCTCGGAAGCTACATAAAATTTCATTTTTGTGTTTATTTTACATGTAATTAACCTCAGTTAAGTTGGGGAATGCTACAAAAACATGTCAAACACTAACATGTATATGTGTGAATAGGACATAAATGTCATTATTACAATGTACTAAGGCCGGCTCTAAAAATAAAGAAGTGTCTACATCCAAACTACCAAATCCTCTCCACATAGGGAAATTGATAGTTGATGAGATGTCATGCCTTTAGAAAGATGTGTTAAAAAGGTCAAAGCATAACCCAAATACCCATGTTTTTCATAACTATAATATTGTTAAAGATTTGGCCCAAGCTCCACGGGCTATGTCTACCTTGAAGGTTCTCTAGAGCTACCCTATGCAATGAAATTCATTGATATCATCTATTGATAGTTTTGATCCATAGAAACCATGTAGCTTTCACCAGTTTCGTCATATAGAACAAATATCTCTAGGAATATGGTGGATAAAGGAACTTCCACATGTGTGATGTCCTTGTCATGTTGGCAAGCCCTTGGCTCCCCCTCCCCTCAGATAGTCTCTTCACGAACTATGTTAAAATCTTTTGACGGTCACTCGCTTAGACTTCAAGTCGTCTGTGTAGAGGTAGAAGTTTTCGATGTTCCTTTGAACTACAACGTAGGTCGTAGTCGGAGTTGGATTTAAGCTATGGCACCTTGGTCTTTTCTGTTTTCAATATTCGTTTCCCTCACCAGATGTCTTTTGAATTATTTATAACATCAAGGTTGAAATTTGAAAAGCCTTTCATCCATTAAAAATTATGGTTGTATTAATGAAAAAATAATTTGCATTTTCAAGTCAAACATTTTGCAGAACAAATTCAACTCATCCGACTTTTAAGTCAGTTGAAGAGCAAATAAAACAAAAAGAACATGTTAGTTAGGTGATCCCATAAAGGTCCTTCCAAACAGTACGTTGCTTTTTAACCTAAATTACTTAAATAGCTACCTTGATTTGGATAGGATTTTAAAAAGTCTCTTTTCCAAACAAACAAACAAACAAAATCACCTATAGAATTGAATAAAAGAGTTTGAAAAAATGAAAAATATATACGTATGAGCTAAGTTCATAGTATGATTTTGAAGTGATTTTTATTGCTGATTACTGATTGCATGTTAGTCTTCTTTAGACTATTAACTCTCACGTATAAATTTCAAAGGAAAGTTATTTGGTAACGAGACTACATTTTGGAAAAGTATTTTAAAAACAAAAAGCCAAGAAATGATCTTAAACTTTCAGTTACTGGAACACTCGGTCGAACACCGAAAAATTGCAGCCGCCCAATAATCTCACTGACCATTTATCTTGATCCCGAAAGAATCAGCATACAAGTTTTTTTTTAAATACAAAGAAAAAATATAAGGTTGAATACTCAGAGGTGGCATCAATTCCGTGAAGGGTTTTGCCTTTTTAAGAAAGTTATGGCGAAAACGATTATGATAAAGTTAAGGTAATCTGTATTAAAAGTCAAGAATTTTGGATTTGAATTTGTGATTTTTTAGGAGGAAATAAATGTTCATAACTATTAGGCCCACTCAATTACACAATTTGTAATGAGTTTCCAAACTTTTTATACAATTCTCTTTATTTATACTAACCAAATATAGAATATTTATACAGAAAACACATATTACGTTTTCAATGCCAAACAAGTTCCACAAGTTGAATTTTCTCCAACCAAACCAGGTAAGTATTCAATGCAGGAATGAATAGAGATAAAGGGAAACTTCTAGTTGTGATTGAAATTTGAAAAAAAAAGGGAAACTTCTAGTTGTGATTGAAATTTGAAAAAAAATGTTTGAAGTTTCGGTGAAGAATTTGAAGATATTTCTAACTGGCTTGGTTAAGGTTGATTGACAGCAAGATTGAAGAAGTCTTTAAGATTGGGTTGTCACTTAAAGTTGGCAGCACGATATTGTGGGTCTTTTGAAATTTTAGAGAAGATAGCATCAATAGCATACATGCTAGCTTTGCATGTATCTATGAGAGTGCATAATGTATTTTATGTATCTTTATTAAAGAAATATGTATCTAATCCTAACCACATAATTGATTGGACCAATAAATCTACTAGGGTCCTAAAAACATTACATGGGAACAAGAGAAGACTATGTAAGAGGAATGAATTTACTCACAATTTTTTTTTGACAATTTTAACACTGATTCATGATATCTTTAAAAATAAAAAATTAAAATTCAATACCACTTTAAATTGACCTTCTTTGCAATAATTTGGTGATGACTTTCCAAACCTTTTTATACCATTGTCTTTATTCATACCAACCAAATATAGAAAAGTACGTCTTCCGATTCCAAAGTCGTTCCACAACTTGCACTCTCTCCAACCAAACCAGTTAAGGATTCAATGTCATAAATTTTGACCAACTGTAGAGAAAAATTTATATATCTTTTTATTTATTTATCAATATTATAAAATAATTTTGTATTGTTGAAATTGTATATATCTTTTTGTTGAAATTACACAATCTGAATGTTGTAAGAGTCTTTTAAGACACTGAATTTATTGATATATTCAAAATTACAATTTAAATTTAAATTATGAAAAAACTCAATTTCATCAACAATTACATAGCCTCATTCAATTAATGATAATTTAAAAAATTCAAAAAATAAAAAGTTTTAAACTTGTCTCTTCTAAAAGTTTGATATGTGACAACAGTCTATATTAAATGAGACAAAATAGTGGGTGATTTTCCATGTCATACATTTTAGATTTGTCAATTTTTCTTAATTATACATTCCTTACATAACTTTTTGCCCAAACTTTTGCATAAACAATATGCACCCAATCAGCAATGTAATAAATGTTGTAGAGGCTAAGATATACACTATTGAACCTATACAAATCTCTACAACGTTTAGTACACTACTGTTTATAAATGTTAGTATGCAATTTGATTTTTTGCCAAGTTATAAAATCATTGGATCAAGATTTTAAAATTTTAAAGAAATAATTTATTTATATATATTTAATATTTACTTCTCAGTAAAAAAAAATTATAAACTAGATAGAATTAATGCTACTTGTAATTTTTTAGATAGAATTAATGTTACAAACTTTTTTAGATAGAATTACTTGAATGGTTGTTAAAATTATAAGTTTTAATTATTAAAATTGCAATATAAATTTGTTTACAATGACTTTTCCAAATTCATAAGTTTTCCAAAATGACAAAAGTTATGGCATTAACTGCGAGTGTGAGAGGATTGACCAATGCAGTGGTAAAAATCTGGTGAAATTTCAATGGATATCATGCCGACCTTCGTGCTCTTTCAAGGATGAGATGAAACGGTGTCAAAACCAACCCGAAGGTTTTAAGCAGATAGTAAAACTAGGTGTTGAAAGTGTTGAAAGTTTAAAGTAAACCACAGGTGACAATTGATCAGTCGAACGGTGGAAGAGAGGTGCAGTCGGTGAGAATAAGCCAAAACTGAGGGTATTAGCAGCCGGAGAAACTGCAAACCTTTCTCAATCCGCGGGGCGTTATGGCGAAGAAGTCACTGGGCTGTTTCGATGCACCCGTAGATAGTTCCAGCATGAAGAATATGCCAAAACCGAGGAGTTTTGTTATGGTAATCCTGGAATTTATGAGTAGTGATCATTTTTAATTGCAAAACAATATGAACACCAAAAACTGTTTTGTATTATGTATAATCGCAATATAAATACAATTACAAGTAGTTTAAGATAGATAGCTATCTTAACTACACACTAGATAGTTGAGATAATATCTTCTTACAAACTCAAATTCAAATCAATTTTATTGTAAGCATTATTCTAATACTTTTCTCCCTGGAGGTCAAGGAGAAAGAAAGATTTAAATGTCAGGAGTTTCTTGCAACTCCATCTTAACTTTACAATGCAAACTCAACTATGTGAACTAAAAAATGAAGGCAACAAATGGAGGGTGCAGCTACTACCAAAAATGCACACGCTTATAGAAAAGAACATAAGTAAACTTACAATGTTTGAACAAATTCTTCACTACACCCACTTGGATGGATTCTTGGCGATGGTCATTAATAGTCAAGAAGATATGTCAATCATACCGACGAATTCACTCTCAAGTATTGACACATCTTGCAGAGAAAGGATTTGCATCTTCTCACCTTGTCCTTGAAGGAGGAACAACATCAACGATTGACAATCAAGCTTGCTAAATGAGTGTGAAAGCCCTTAAGTGCTCAAGACCACATGCAGAAGCTTCGTCATTCATCGGTTGGTGATGAGTATGAATACATGACAGAAATGTAGGAAACATGCCAACGAATTTCCTCATGCGGTCACATGCAAATGTCATTCATCGGTTGGTGATGAGTATGAATACATAATAGAAATGTAGGAAACATGCCAACGAATTTCCTCATGCGGTCACATGCAAATGCACATGCACATGCGCATGCATACAATCTATTTATGAATTGTTCGTGTAACTATGTGCTCTATTCATGATTAGTTTGTGTAACTGAGTGATAGATGTTATATATACGAGCATACCCATAGAGGTAGAGGACAATGTGAATGCAAGTGAGTACATTGTGTGAGGAGAGGATGGTTGTATGTCTATGAAGGCTATTGTAATTCTCCCTTGAATAAGAAGAAGATCGATAATCATTGCCCGTGGTTTTTTCTCGATTTGGGTTTCCACATAAATCACTGTATCAAGTGTATGATTGATGTGCTTGGTTTTATGCGTGTTTGATCGTGCTTAGATTATGCTATGTTATAAATGCTATGTTTTGTTTCCACTGCCCAACAAGTGGTATTAGAACCAAGGCGAATTGAGTAGGTGACGTAAGTAAGCCAAAGCAAATTGCATGCAGGTCTACGATGAGTGCAAGAAGTTTAAGGTCATTGACGCTCCACACATAAGGAGCGTTGATTTCAAAAATAGCGCTCTCTTTCCCCATAGAGGAGCACCGATCTTTAAGAAAAAAAAATTACATGTTTTAAAAGTATTCAACTTGGTATAAAATTTGTGGAGGATCGACTTTATAATATTTTATAAAGGGTGGATGAGGTCACGTAAATGTTATGGAGAATAGTGAATGTTTAAAAAGTGGAGGTGTTTTAAATAAAGGTGAGATATAATATAAAAAAAGGGTGAGGTGGATCTTTTGGTAAAAAAGGTAAAAATGGACTTTTTATGTTTTGGAAAAAAAAAAGGGTTTTTAAATTTTTATTTTTTTTTAATTTAAATCTTATTTTTTTTATTGTTTTGGGCAGTGTGTGTTAATGGAGAAAGTGCAGTGTTCTAAATTTGAGGTGGAGAAATTCAGCGGTAAGAATAGCTTTGTGCTATGGAAACTCAAGATGCGAGATCTGTTTGTGCAACAAGGATTGCAAAGGGCCTTGGCTGGAAAGTCAAAGAAACCGGCAAGCATGACAAACGAGGAATGAGAGGATCAGGATGCAAGAGCCCTCAGTACTATTCGTTTGTGTCTAGCAGATGAGGTGTTGTTTAACATCGTTGAAGAGACGACAACAGCAAGTTTGTGGACCGTCTGTATATGACAAAGAACTTGTCAAACAGAATCTTCTTGAAGAGGAAGTTGTACAGCTTGTGGATGAAAGAAGGTACAAAAATTATTGATCACTTGAATTTCTTCAATACTCTGATTTTTCAATTAACTAATATGGAAGTAAAGTTCGAAGATGAGGACAAGGTGGCTATGCTACTGTGTTTGTTGCCTGAGTCTTGGGATCATCTGGTCACAACCGTGTGGTTTAACAAAACAGATGTCATTGTTTATGACACTATTGTGGAATCTTTGTTGTCTAAGGAGATAAGAAAAACATCCGGTAAAGAAACCTTAACAACAGAATCAATGGTGGTCAGAGGTTGATCTACAGAAGGAGGGAAAGATCAGAAAGGTATAGTCAGGTCTAAGTCAAAAGACAGTAAGGGTAAGGCAAAATGTTGGTTTTGTGGCAAATCTGGGCATCTCAAGAAGGATTGTTGGAAAAGACAACAAGCATCCAAAGAGGGCTCCACAATAGAAGCAAATTCAGCTACAAGTATGGTTGATGAAATTTTGTCTGTCTGTTGTGTCTCACCACCTGTATTCGCATAGAAGGTGCAAGGCAGTGATGGTTGAGTCATCGTGAAATAAAATAAAATAAAAATGCATAAAAAAAAAAATGTATTTACTTTGGAGTTGTAGAAATTATTGATTGCATGTAAATGGGCATATGTTTGTAAGACCTAGATAGGCACGCGTACCCCTGGTTTATCAGGTCACCTATGAAAATTCTAGACATAGATTTAGGTAGATTGAATTTGTGGGGGGGGGCATGTATGTTGGGTTAGCCTTAACTCGGTGAAAGAGTTAACAAGTTAAATTTGTTCTTAGGTCAAAGCAGGTGTCTTTTCGGGTCCATGTTTTTGGGTATCTCGTGGTATTGTGTCCATGAATTGCATGTAATGAAGCCTATAAAATGCTTGGTGAACTCCATTGTAAATGGGCCTGGAGGTAAGCAATGAAGACTTACTTGGTTGGTTTGGTCGGATTTGGTCAAAGTTGTTTGAATGCAAAGTTCGAGGTTGAGCAATGTGTCCAGTTTAGAAAGGTGGGTCTGTAGAAAGGCTGATATGTTGTTCAATCAAGTGTTTGAGAATATATGATGAAGGTAAGTTCATATCCATGGAACTTGAAAAGTATTGCAAGGAAGTTGGGATCCAATATGCATGTTCAGTAATGCCAAGTTGCAGCAATAGTTGTAGACAAAAGCGGTTGCGCTATCTGGTAACTAGGCCACCATCAGTTGCAAAAGACAAGAAGATTCAGGAAGAGGTATGAACATATCATCTGGTAATTACTCAAATGTGAAATTATTCAGTTGTGATGCTTATGGTTTTTTATCAGCTTTCTAAGTAGGACTTAGATCAAACAGGTAGATCTTTGATATGTTGATGATGTTAAGGGGTGGGATCCTACTACCCACATAATCATCATGGACAGAGATGCAATGTTTGATTAATCTTCTTTTATAAGGGGATGTATATGGAACAACCAGAACGGTTAGTTCAAAATCACAACAGGAGATTTGTTTGCAAACTCAAAAATCATTGTATGGCCTGAAGCATGCTAGGCAAATGGTACAAGATGTTTGATTCCTTCATGGTGAGCCAAATTTTACAAGAAGTGAGTATAATCATTTTGTTTATGGTATATTCATTATCTTGGTGTTATATGTTATGCTTGTTGCAAGCACAAGCATGGTTGAGATCAACAGGTTGTCTTAGTTGGTTAGGACGTTTGTTATGAAGGATTTGGGAGTAGCGAAATAAATCTTGGGCATGGAAATACATAGAGACAGGAAATATGGTAAGCTTGGTTATCACAACAAAATTATGTGGTGAAGATACTTAGGGAATTCGGTATGAATAATGTGAAACTGGTAAAATCCCTTTGGCTTTCCATTGTAAATTATCTTCAAGTTT
>SNQJ01S0010465.1:18956-41193 GCA_010110895.2 Picea sitchensis
GACTTCAACATCATCCTAACATTGGAGGAAAAGACAGGAGGCACTAAGAGGCTTAATCAAGACAGTGGTAAGTTTCGGGCCCTCATAGACCAACTGGATTTAGTAGATATAGAAACTAGGAATGGAATTTTCACCTGGTCCAATCGTAGATATGGACATCAACATGTAGCTTTCCGACTAGACCAATTCCTCATTTCATAATCCCTGTTGTTGGAGGATCCCACCATTGAGGTCAACATCTTCCTGAAAACAGGCTTGGACCACTGGCACGTTTCGCTCTGTCTTAATGCCGGGGCAACGCCTAAACTCAAGCCCTTCAGATTTGAGAAATGCTGGCTCTCCCACACAGACTTCCAACAACTTTCAGAATCCTGGTGGAAGCAAGTAGGAATAGACCATGGTACCTGCATGTACAAATTCCAGCAGTGGCTCAAAAACTTTAAGTCACAACTAAAGTGTCGGAACATGAATGTTTTTGGGAACATCCTGCAAAGAATGAAATAAATTGAGCAGCGTCTGGAAACCTTGCAAAATATATTCATAATGGGGGACATAATGACAACCCTAATGAAGGAAGATGAGTAGCTCAAGGAAGAATTGGAAGAGAGAAATGAGCAGGAGGAAATACTCTGGAGACAGAAATCCAGGGTACAACGGGTCAAAGAAGGTGAAAAGAACACCAAATTCTTTCATCGATCCATAATGCACCGAAGATACATCAACATAATAACACAGATGGAGGATGCTCAGGGTAATCCCATCAGGGACCATAAAACAATAGCAGAAGAACTGATCAACTACTACAAAGACCTCCTAACAGAGCCCATCAATGACAGAATGCCAACGATCCACAAAATCACCAAGAACATACCCTCCCTAATCACTCAGGAAAATAATGAAGCCCTAACGCAACCCATCACTCAAGAGGAGGTGGATCAAGTTGTTAAGGAAATGCCCCTAGGTAAAGCTCCTAGTCTAGAAGACTTCACGACAGACTTCTTCCACTACTGTTGGCCAATGATGAGAGAATAAGTCTGGCAAGTGGTGAAGGAATATAGAACCTCGAGACAAATCCTCTCAGCCTTCAATGCCACCTTCCTCACGCTCATATCGAAGGAGGAAAGGGTCACTCATCCCAAACAATACAGATAGAGAGCCCTCTGTAAAGTCATCTACAAAATTATCACTAAGGTCATTGCCATACGTCTCAAATCAATTATTCCTTTCATTATCTCTAAAGAGCAGGCATGCTACGTGGAAGGCAAGAAAATCATGGACATCGTTATCCTAGCTCACGAGGTCATCCACTCGCTGAAAAAAACCAAGACTTCAGGTATGCTCATCAAATTCGACCTCTCTAAAGATTTTCACATAATCAATTGGAAATACATGCACTCCCTCCTCGAAGCTTTTGGATTCGATAGTCATTGGGTAGCCTGGATCATGAGACTCACTTCCTCAGCCTTTTTCTCTATCTTTGTTAATGGAGTGCCTTCCCAACCCTTCTCTCCCACCAGAGGCATCCAACAAGGGGACCCCCTATCCTCCTTTCTCTTTGTCATAATGGCAGAGGGACCTGAACGCTACCAAAGGGCCTCTATGGTGGAAGGCTCCCTTAAATTTATACCCCTGCACAATATTCAACCAACCCCCTCTCACAACCAGTTTGTCGATGAAACTCTTCCGTTGAACACTATGACTGCGGAATCCAATAAGCTCAATTCCATCCTCACAGATTTTTTCAACGCTTCAGGAATGACCTTAAACCTTGAAATATCATAGCTCTACTTCTTCAATACCCCAGTGGCTATCCAAAATCATATCTCTATTCTCCTGGGCATCCCCAAGATATCCCTTCCGTCCAATTATCCAGGCATGCCACTCACAGGGGTGGCTTCTCATAATATCTCATGGGACAACCTACTACTCTCCATCTCCACCATACTCAACAACTGGACCTTCAGATCTCTTAATCTTGCTGCTAGGCTGGTGCTTTTAAAATTTTTTCTTCAAGCCTTGCCAACCTACCTCTTTACCGCCCTAGCAGCTCCCCGATCTGTCATCAAGGCCATTAGGAACATCCAGTGTTGCTTCCTGTGGCACTTGCATCACCCAAACAAGAAATGGGCTTTAGTAGCTTGGGACAAAATCTACAAGCCTAAAGCCTTAGGGGGTCTAGGGCTTCGAGATCTAGGAAAATTAAATCAAGTCATGGGGGAAAAACTATGGTGGCGTTGGCTCAAGCACCCCACATAACTCTGGGGAAAAATATGGAAAAGGAAATATGCTCCCACCACCAGAGAAGAGTAGCTAATCAGATTCAATGATCAGATTTAGGGATCCAATATCTGGAACACGACTTGGAACAATCAAATGCTCATTCAGAAGCATGCTTTCTGGGAGATCCGAAATGGTGAACACTCCTTATTCTGGAAATACTCATGGAAACAACAACCACCTCTAACCACTCTCTAGGACATCATCCCCTACGTCAACAAATGTAGTCCTGAGACTCCCAGTTGGTGAAGGATTTATGGAGAGCGAATGATAGGCACCGACCATGGCGCAATTGGAGGACTGAACCTCATGAAATTTACCTTCAAATAGAGTTGGATCTACGAGCCTGGAAAGCTTGTGAAAATCAATGAAAAATTTACATTAGGGAAGGCCTAGATATACTCAGATGGGGGCACTCCACAGCAGGAAAATTCTCAGTCAAAGAAGCTTACTACTTACAGGGGAATTACCAGGAGAAACCAAAGGAACGCATCTGGGGCAAGATTTGGAACCCAAAATTGTAGCCAAAGGTGTCGATCTTCTTATGTCTTACCATCCAAAATCGCATTCTCACTTGGGACTATCTCCGAAAATGAGGTTTCATAGGCCCCTCAATCTGCTCCCTCTGTCAGCAACAAGAAGAAATGATGGAGCATATTTTCAACCATTGCAACTACAATGAGATAAATTGGGATATGGGGACACAGATAATGCGTCACTCCAACAGAAATTGGGCTAGTATCATAAGCACAGTGGAAAACTGGAACTCAATTTCCTATCAAAACCCAATCTTGGATCACATTTGGCAACTTCTACTTGGATTCACCATGTGGAAAATATGGAAGGAAAGAAACAAAAGGATTTTTCACTCGACTACCTCCCCCCCTAGCTCAACGTTGGAAAGAATTATGAACTTGATTCGAGAAATGATTAAGAGTGGGCAATGGTCCCAAGAGGACCTAAAATGTAACCTAGGCAAAAGTCACATCCTTTAGACCTGAAAGCTCAATATTACTGGTGAAAGATAGAACAATGGGGTCAACAGAACAACCAATAGCCCAAGCACCTGGTCCCCCCCACCCACGGGTTTCATTAAATTAAACTTTGATGGTGTGTCAAAAGGGAATCCAGGTCCGACAGGATTTAGGGTGGTCCTCCGAAATGCAGAAGGGAAATATCTCTATTATGCAACAAGCTATCTCAGATTCAATACAAATAATGCTGCTGAGCTCTGGAGCCTTCTCAGAGGAATCAAGGTAGCAATGGACCATGACTTAAATAAGATCATAGTGGAGGGGGATTCCTAGATCATCATCCATCTCATAACCAAACTTATTCATGGGTCACACTCCCTGGAGGTCTCTCCCAGCTGGAGACTCTCAGGACTGCTGGAAGAGTTCAGATCCCTCTTATAGCCTAATATTACCCTCATCCCCTCACACGTGAAAAGAGAGGCAAACAAAGTAGTTTATTTTATGGAAAATGAAGGTGTGGATTCCACGGTGGATCTGACTCAATGGAACACACAAACCTCTCCTCGATCCAAGCTTTCAGATCGCTGCTTGGACTTGGCCAGGAAAGATTATCCAATCCCAGATGGGGTGCCACATTGCAACGTGAGGCCACATATCCTTCCCTAGAACCAAGCCATTAATATGGCAGGTCGACACCCTTCACCTCACTATTAAATGGAGGGAGGCCATGACTTCTCGACGAGAAGAGGAGGACAACTCCCTCGCGCGAGAAGAATGGCGGCCACAAGGTGTAATGGTAGTGGGAAGCTTGGTACAGAGGTCATGTTGGGCCTCAACATTATCCTCCCACTCAGATGAGGTTGGCTCCATCTCACCTTTGCGCTCCATCAACCCGACCACTTTGAGAACTGGATCTACATCTAGTCAAATCTTATTGCTTTTGCCCTGCACATTAGCAACCTTTTTGACCCCGCCATGCCGAGGGAAAGAGGAAGGTTGCGATGCAACCCTTCCTAGTACAGTTTCGCTGCTAGACAATGAAGGGTGTAGATATTAGAGCATGCCCTGTCCATTTCCCAGACTCAACGATGAGAGAATCCCAGAACGTCGCCAATGGCATACGTTGAGGAGGAGATTCTAGAGGAACCTATCCAGGTTCCTCCAAAATCCCTGCTCTTCATAGTTCTGGATAATTGACAACCCCCCAACCATATCCCAGCAAGAACAAGTGCTTCGGCCATTGTCCAACAAGCACAAGAAGCCAGGGAAGAGGCCACATGCATAATTGAGGAGGAATTCCTAGAGGAATTCCTCCATTTGGACTCTGCAGACACAATTCAGACCAAGGACTCTACAACACATGAGCTCAAGGCGGTGGAGGCTATGGAAGCAACTTCGACGGAGTTAGGTGAGGCAACGACGGTCTTAGACACAGAGGTGGAGGGGGGCCCAGTCTTGGCGCCTCCACCACTCTCCACACTCCCAGATTTCTACCAGGTACCACCACCCTTATTCCATTCGGAGCAGCTCGTGCTAGTCTTTGAGCTACAAAGCCATATGGATGACCAGATACATCAGGACACCCTCATGCACCATCGAATTGACATGCTTTACGAAGCCTACTCGAATGCACCAGCAACCCAACATTGTTCGACTTGCACGAGGCCTTTCGTGCTCCAGCCCAGGGAAGACCCCCTCAGCGATGATCGGAGCGACAAGCCCTTAGGTGCAAATGTGTAATCTCCTTTATTTGGCTACCACGAGCACTCTCAACTCGACTCCTTGCACTGATACAGTGCAATTTTACAGTTCTATCTCTTGTTTTCAATTGATAGTCTTTCTTAGTTGCTTAACATAGTTCGACAAAGACTGGAATCTGCCACCTGCTTTGGTTTGTGTTTGGCAGGGCAGATGGTAGATTTTTATTTTGAACAATGACATCACAGTCTGCCACCTATTTCGGTTTCCGCTAATTTGGCGAAACAGATGGCAGACTGTAGCCATGTGGTTTTTTTTGTACTGTAAAAGTTAAATAATAGGAAATTCTGCTCTTTTTATTAAAAAAAACAAACATTTGTACTTAATAATATCTTTAACGATGAACCGTTTCTCGTGTAAAGTAATTCATCTTTCACTTCGATATCCAAAGAATATTTTCTCATATTTAGAATAAGAAATTAGACATAGTGTTAATTATGTTTTATTTTAGCTATGAAAAATTATTGGTTTAATTGGATCAACATTAATTCGATTTCAAAATCCATTTAGTGGCAACTGAGCCCCCATATCGATGGACATTTCCATATGAAACAAGTATAGGCCTAATCAGGGCCTTGATTGAGTGATGATCCCCTATTGCAAGAAGGGATATTTTCACCTGTCAACAGTGTGATAACTATTTGTTATACCTCTTCCATTTCTATATATAGGAAAATACTCTCTTGTATTTTACACACAATATATATAATAGATCAAACATTCTCTCGTAGTAAAAGTTTTTCTAGTTTTTTTCATTTGTATTTTGTTTCTGGGATATTGTTTTTAAATATCTTCAAAGTTTGCAAAAGGTTCTCCTCATTTTAAAGATACATTTGTTATAAAATGTAAGTTTTAAATAGGTCCACATAGATTCTAATTTAATAAAATATTTTAATTTTAATGATAAAATTTTGTAATTTAAAAAAATCTAAAACTAAAAATGTACTCATATTACAAATTCAATAATTAAAACTTGTAATTCCAACCATCTTTCAACAATCTTAATTTATTAAAAACACTCACTTAAAACCAACATTATTTACTACATAAATAACATGTTCTCTTGAAATAATATTGAAGTAATTATTCAATATCCGCAAACAACATTTATTGTGCAAAAGATCAAAGTGCACACAACATTTAATTTATCGTTCAAAAAGATCAAAGTGCACACAACATTTATCACAAGGGCTGCATGGCAGCTTAGTCCATGCCAAGTAAATTTGGAAATAAAGTGTATCTAGATGGGATCATTGAACTAGTTAGAGTGTCCCAAAATTGTCAATTTGCTATAATTATTATTTGTCTTTATTAAACTAGCACAATAATTTAATTTATTATTTGTCTTTATTTGTGTTAATATTTTAATTTCTTATATATATATCATTTTGTTTTTCATCTTTAACCATATTTTTACTAATTTATTTTCATTTAAAAAGAAATTCAAAATTACTATTAAAAATAAATTACACATATGTCATCATACATAATTTTATGTATATCATTTTGTATTAATCTAGTAGGAGTACACTTTGTATTAATGATAAGAGAAAAGCATAAATGCAATAATAATGGAATAAATAGATAGTAATAATGAGAGAACACATGCTATTTTTAATTTTTTTCTTAATTTTTGATATAAACAGTACTAGGTACTTATAACCAAGTTTATTGAAATGCAATAATAATGAAATAAATGGATAGTAACAAGGGTTGCATGGAAATCCCTGCATTAGAAAATACATGTTGAACAATGAAACTTAATATAACTAAATACACAAGTAATGAATATTTTTTGTCAAAAAATATTCATTGAGGATTGTTTGTTATTTAAAATATATAATGAACACTAGGTACTTATAACCAAGTTTATTAATTATATAATTAATTTCAAGGTGTTTATGGACTTTTTTGATTTCATTTTTCTCCACATCCAATACTTCCCATTACCTTTCACACAAGCTATGGTGGGAAACCTTTACATTATAAACCCATAAAATATGTTTTCCCCAATGCATGTGGGATATTTGATTTAACTTGAAAATCAACGGACGAGATTTATTTTTGACAAATTCACAGTGTAAATGCTCAAAAATATTAAAAAAATTGCTCCAAAATTTTATTTTTATTTTTCTCATATTTTTATTATTTTGATAAAGTTTATTAATTTTATTTATTATTAATTTTATTTTTGGATTTATTAATGTACATGTGTGGATTTGAAATGATAGGAGCAATTTTCAAAGCAAAATAAATCCAATGTCCCTAATCATGAAAAGCCACGTACATAACAATTTTTTCTTTGTTATTGAACTGGAGGCTTTTAATCAAAAGAAGATATGATTTGTAACGATGCAATTGCCCATAAATATATTATTCTCCAATGATTATGGAAGGGAATAATCCAAGGTTAATTATAAAAGGATACTCTTTCTTTTGGAATTGTGGGGGGACTAAATATTTTGAGAAAGGACCACGCTATCGTGGAAGATTTGAGGAAATTTCAGTAGCTGTAGTGATGAAAGAATCTGGGCGCTATATTGGGTAGACTACTCTGCTAAATTCTGGAGACTTTTATTATGGATGAAGGGAATTTTTTCTTGTAATGTAAGTAGATTATTATGTTCTTTGCAAGAATATATATCTTTTTGTTCAGCTTGAAGAGATGTAATTGAATTCTGTAAACTATTATCCATTATCCAAATTTAATAGTGGATCTGAAGGTTTGTGATTAATGAAGGCTGGTAATTAATGGAAGGGCATTGTCATTGTAGTAAATAAACTATTCTTTTGTTACTTTGTGGATGTTTTATGTTATTGCATTTCTAGTAATAGAAATTATTTTCATGTTGGAATTGTAATATTTTTTATTTTTATTTTATTAATTATATTAGATGTCAAGATGTTGATATAATATTCTATAAGTTATGATTAACATTTGTATTTAATAATTTTTTTAAGGATGATCTATTTCTAATGTAAAGTAATTTATCTTTCACTTCAATATCCAAAGAATATTTTCTCATAGTTAGAATAAGAAATTAAGCATAGTGTTAATTAGGTTTTATTGTAGCTATGTCAAATTATTGATTTAATTGGATCAATGTTAATTCGATTTCAAAATCCATTTAGTGAAAATCGAGCCCACATACTGATGAACATCACCATATAAAACCAGTATAGGCCTAATCAAGACCTTGATCGAATGATGATCCCCTGTTGCAAGAAGGAAGTTTTTCACTTGTTAAAGTGTGATAACTATCTGTTGTGCCTCTTCCATGTCTATATATAGGAAAATGCTCTCTTGTATTTTACATACAACATATCTAATAGATCAAACATTCTCTAGTAGAAGGTTTTTTAGTTTTTTGCATTTGTCTTTTTTTCATGGTATATTGTTTTTGAATATCTTCAAAGTTTACAAAATTTTCTCCTCATTTTAAGTATCAAACACACTTATTATAAAATCTAAAGTTTAAATAAGGCCATATACATTCTAATTTAGTGAAATATTATAATTTTAATGATAAAATTTTGTAATTTTAAAAATTCTAAAACTAAAAATTTACTTGTATTACAAATTCAATAATTAAAACTTGTAATTCCAACCATCTTTCAACAATCTTAATTTATTAAAAACACTCACTTAAAATAAACATTATTTACTACATAAATAACGTATTCTCTTGAAGTAATGATTCTATATTGTGCACACAACATTTATGTCTTGCACACAACATTTATAATAAGTATATCTGGTACTTTAAAGGTTGTTTGATTGATTGATAAAGATTTCCTCCATCATAGGGGTGGTAGGTGCAGGTGAAGGTAGGGTGATCTATTCCATAGGAGGTCAACTAAGTCTATCCTTTTCTTGGAGTTTAGGAGAAACAAATAATAACCAAGCAGAGGCTTATGCTATTTTTAAAGGTTTGGGTATGGCCCGAAACCAAGGTATTAAAGACATTGTATTCTTGGTGATTCCTGGATGATCATCAATCTAATTAGAAAACGTGTCCCACCCCAATACATCAAGCTCAAAAATATTATGGCAAGAGTTCTTCAAGAGGTTGAATCCTATGAGTCTTTTCAGGTCTTCCATATCCTCATAACTTTAAATAATTTTACATGCAGTTATCAAGCCAATTTAGCAACTAAGGTGCCATTTGGAGAAATTAGAATCAATGGTAGGGTCAATCATGATCCTATCCCATAATGGAGTAAACTGTAACTAATAATTCCCATGCAGATTATCAAGCCAATTTAGCAACTAAGGTGCCATTTGGAGAAATTAGAATCAATGGTAGGGTCAATCATGATCCTATCCCATAATGGAGTAAACTGTGAATTTGAACTTAAGAAGGGCTACGAATCTAAGACGGGTCTCAAGGGCACACATCTATCCCAAGTATCATTGGTTGCTCCTAGACTCATGTCTTGCTGTCTGGCCACTATCTCCACATGGTATTTCTATAAGTGGATGGACGTCCTCCCTGTCCGGTCATTATTTAATTCACATTGTCCTTCAACTCATTTATCTTGCTCCACACATGCGCTTGGATCTGTCTTCTCTTTCCTAGCCAAGGTCCTGGCCAAGCTCACAATTGCTCTCAGCCCCTTCGTGCATGGGTTTGTACCTTCTTGTTGGTGCATGGTTTCATCAAAGTTTGGTACTTCAATAACCATTTCAAGTAATGATGGCACGAAAGGTCTAGGTCCTATCACATGCTCAATCTCCCCTCCAACTCAGGATTACTGATGTTAGGCATTAATCAATGCTCAAGGTGGTTGATCTTCACATGCAACAAGTGTAAGATAAGTATGGATACAGGGGCAATTCGTGGTATGCAATGGGTTCACAATTTTTGTAATATTAAGAAGAATATCAACAGATTAGAGGAATTGGGACTCAGAGAATACATCAGTTATCTTGGTGAGGTCTTCTCTGAAACCTCTCAAAGAAAGGAGTGAAACCATGATAAGATGGAAAATAGACGTCTAGGTGCGGTGCACTGGAGAAGGGAGTTACATGAGGAGGAGTGTGAGTCAATGGTTAATCAGATGAATGCTCTCCAAATTCGGTTTAATGAAGCATCGGTTCACTGAAAAACCACCATGGAAATTCATGTAGAATAGAGACAGGGGTACCGACAATTGAAAGACGAAGTGGAAACAATACGTTCAGAAGTGGCTGAGTTGCTATCTTGACCTACCAATCTAGTTTAGTCGGCATCATCCTTGGATATTTCTGATGAAGTGTCGTCAGCAGACCCACCCAGATAGGTGTCTGAATTGAATTCGCCTCCTCCTTTTCAAGAAGAGGCTCCAGACGACCAAATGCCATCTAATTAGTTAAGTCAATGTTGTGTTCTTTTGTTTCAATTCTAGGGGTCTTTTACAGGCAATGCAACCAGATTACTAGTAATCCGAACTCAATATATGAATTAAAGGGTGGTCTTTTTGAAATTGCTATTAGTATACAACCAGTTTTTTCCTATGCTTTGGCTCCGTTAGAAGAATCTAAAGACTCTTCCTGTGATTTTCCACACATGCTTTTTGAATACGATTTTCATCCAGTTTCCTTAAAAAAAAAGAGTTCCTCAATCAATAACCACTTTACTATAGAGTGAGTTTGGATAAAGAGTTCCACCATCAATAACCACTCTACTATATAGTATTATTTACTAAGTAGAATTGTGTATAAGTTGTTGAATTTGAAGGGGAATTAAAAATTATTTACTAAGTATAATTGTGTATAAGTTGTTGAATTTCAAGGGGAATTAAGAGAAGCTGACTAAACATAGAATGCATGACATGGAAAACCAACCAACCACTTTTGACATTTAGTGTCGACTGCTACCAGCTATCATTTTTCATTACTTGTCATAACTCATACATTGAAAAGTTCAACTATGACCTACGTAGTTATCCAAAGGAGCATCGACAACCTCTACCTCTATTTCTACCTCTAAAGACACAATCTTTCCCCCCTTGTTGAATAAGGAACAACATGATGATCGTGAGGTTTAAACGAGTGAATGTCAAAATATTTTAACATAGCTGACAAAGGGACTATTTTAGGGGAGCCAAGGGATCGCCAACGTGACAAGGAAATCACACATGTGCAAATCACATGGGCTAGTTTGGATGTAGACACTTCTTTACCTTTCAAGACAAACTTAGGGACATTGTAATTACAACATTTATTTCCTATTCACACATATACACGTTAGTGTTCGATAGGGTTCCCCCTTGCAGAGGGGCACCTTGGTTGCCCCCTTGTAGAGGTGCAAGGTTATTTGGAACTCTAGCAACCATTTGCTGGCTTTGGGGAGGAAAATGGTTTGTTAAAACAACAAGTTGTTGATGAGCATCTCGTTGCACCAACAATTACTTAGGTTCTTCCATCTTAGGGAAAAGGTGAGTAAGGTGATCGTCGATACAAAGCTTGCATGGGAACTTCACTTTATTTTTCTCTTTCTTACCCCTACTAGTGTAATAATTAACATTATTTATTTTGGTCCCTTTCTTTTTTGTACCTTTATTCTTTCCTCCAAGTTTCTTAGTGCCCTTCGAGTTAGATGCATGAATAGTGAGGACATCGAAGGATTGGGTGGGACCAGAAGTAATATGAGTACCTTGTGTAGTAGCAAGAGAATTAAAATACGAGGACATCTATCCCATCTGGTTCGAACGACAGAGAACCGATCACACAATTGACATAAGGTTTAGGTTTGGTTTTGGTTGGATTAGTTTATGTCCTCAGCCCATTGGGAAAAATCTCATAGAGAACCTTAGACTGAGAATATATTAAATCCAATTGCTAGGCTCTAATTATGGCCTACTCTTCAGTCATAAATACTAAGAAACATCTTTAGTTATATAAGGAAACATAGATTTCACAAGCCAATCTACTATAGAATTTGTCAAGGATTTGGACCTTAATCATCCGACATATTCTTCGCCACTTATGAATGTAGTTACAAATATGGGTGAATGTATCTTGCCGAAATGAAGTCAAAATGAATCAAATGCTCAGTCCCTATCTCATAGAATGCTGACAATTGGAAATGATTTAGGAATAATTCAATGTACCACTTCGTAGGTACTCTAGTCAAGGTACGTTGGAAAATTCTAATTCTATGTTGTAGTCCATTAGTGAGTTTGAAGAACATCAAACATGGAACATCATCACATGGTTAGCAATGTCTTCTCCAATGTTTGCTTCAAATTTTATGATGTTTGATGACAATTTAGTGGGAATCAGAGGCCAATTTGGATCATGCAACACTAGGTCAATAGTGAGCTTTGTTAAATTTGGAAAATTCAAAGTCACTAGAAAAGGAAATTTTGTCTGAGAAAAAGAGTTCCAAAAAGAGTTCCAACTTCTGGGAGCATATCCCATCATTTGGTTATTACTAACAAAATCATTACCTTAGATGTAACCACTACTTTGCATAAATGAAGAGTTCATTTAGAAACCATATCTTTGAAGGAAGTCTGTTGGGACCTAAAGATTTCAAGGAAATGCTTTGTACACCATATTTCCCATTCATAGGAAACGACTGCTTCTCGTAGGTATGTTGGAATTCAAATTAGCTCTGCTTCCAAAGGATAGAACATACATAGGGATGTGACCCCGTCCAAATGGAAAAGTAGGGAAGGGGGTAGTTGAACTCCATGCTAACATGTTAAACTTAGGAAAGATATGTGGTGCATTGGTGATAACATGGGCCATTCCAATAAATGACATCCTAAAGGAGAAAGCATCACCGCTATGAGAAGTAAAGGGATGGGTTTTGATACCACTACCATGAATTATTATGGAAGGGAAGGTACCTCTATTTGAAATTCGATAAGTGGATGGGAATGTACTTATTATAAGGGTACCTGAAATGGTGGATTGACTCCTCCATTAGAAACATTAGATGTGGGAGTATGGGTGCCCCTATATCTTGAAGTACCACCAACATTTTTCATCATGGACCATTGGTATAAAGGATTTGTGTGTGGATGTAATATGATAATTAGATTTGCGAGTGTCCAAAAGAGACACGCTTTAAGAGTCGGTGAGGGGCGGATTAAAACTCGGTGGAGTCAAATAGGTAAGATATTTGATTTTATATAGGTTCGAGACCATTCTATGGAGGAAGGGATGGATCCCTTCCAAGTATATGCATGTGACTATACAAGTCTCTTAGGTACCCTTTACCGGATAACTCTTCCAAACTATGGTCTTCTTGCACTGGCTCTTGCCTTGTGGGACTCTTCAATGTAGCTTGAGTTTCTTCAAGTGGTAACATTAATTTTCAAAAATGTGTTTGATTTAAAAATCAAATAAAATCCTTTAGGAGAAACTCTATTGCAACCATTATATTATTCTGGAGTAATCATTATATTACTCCAGAGTATTTATTAATTTACAGTAAATTTAACAATTTTTTTTTGCATAGTTTTATTTATATATGTTAAAGTTTGAGATTAAAGTTTTGAGGATCTTTAAAATTCCAATGTAAACTGTTCTAAACATCTCTAAATTAAAAAATTTTAAAATTCCTAGAATGACTTTGAACAATGCCCTCTTTAAAAATCCTTGAATGATTTGGAACAATGCCCTTTATAAATTTTAGCTTCAACAAATTCAAACATATTATTTTGACTGATATATGTTCGGAATTGGGCCTTCAAACCAGAGAATATAATGGCATGCAAACATAGAATACAATGGCCCGCAAATAATGAAATTAATGGTCTACAAACAAAGTATGTAATGGACATAACAAACTAAACAACTGACAACAAAAACGAAGGTAATGATATCTATATTGCTCACTATCAAAACCAATGAAGAACAAACTAGGTTTATAACTCTATCTATTTGCCTCTATGGGATACACACTTATTTACACAATCGGATTGTTCATGAACCAAGCAACCACTGAAATCCTGCAGGTTCAGACTATCGAAACAGATTGAACTCCCACAAAGAATATTAGCCATTGAATTCGGTTGAACTCTTGAACCGTATTGTTGTCATCTTCCATCAATCTCTACCTTGACAATAATTTGCTTGATATATTTCCCAATAAATTCAATCATCACCTTTTGTACAAGCCAAGAGAAGCCAAACACCACCACAACTTCTCTAACACTACAGGTTGCATGAGCATGTCTGCACAATTTTCTCCTATATGGACCACTCCACTTCTATTGAATCAAGATAACCACAAACTAAATCATTGCAACCATTGTAGGTGATACTCATGCTTCTCAGATACCGATGCACCCATCTCCATCCTCTTTACCTGGTTTTTCCATGTGTCCATTTACAACACCAACTAAATGCGAAATATTTGAAACTTCCATCACAAACATCAACCTTCCTACCATACTTGCATAAGGTACATGAGACATATAATCCTTTCCTTCCTTACTATCAGGATATAAACTTGAAGAAATCTTACAATGAAAGCTAAAGGGATATTTATTGGACTCTTAAAAATCGTATCCAAATCCATACACATCACATTGAAACATAATACTAAAGGAATGTCACAAGGTGACATAACCCTAAATTAAGGTGACATCACATTTCAATAATTTCACAATGCGACAAAACCCTTAAGGAACATGTCAATGTGACATGACATTTGATCAACGCCATAATGTGACAGTCATTAACACAACAAGATCAATGTTGCAATCTGAAATAACCATAAAGGAATGTCACAATCCAACATAAACCTCTATGAATGTTGCAATGTGACAAAATCCTCTATGAATGTCACACTGTAACATCACATTTGATCAACACCACAATGCGACATAACCCTTCATGAATATAGCAAGATGACACAAGTGAACCAAGATGAATGTCTCAATGTCAAATAACCATTGACGAACATCACAATGAAACATATCCATAATACAAAGTAATTCGAAATGAATGTTAATGTGGAAATATGAATGTTGTAATGTGACATAGCCGTTAACACGACAAGATGAATGTTGCAATTTGACAAAATCCAAAATGAATGTTAATGCGATAAGATATTTGAAGATGAAAATCACTTTCTCCTAGAGTTCCCTGTGCATACTCAAATTAGATCACAATTTCAAAACATATGTCACAATATCGACCTTCTAACGTTCTAATCCATCAAAACTATGGTGATATTGGAATGTTTCTCTTAAAGATTTTCAAACACAAAAATAAAATTACAAGTAAATCTAAGTAATTTGTTACCCTTTTTAAGGTCAGATAGACCAATTTTGGTCTTAGTGGATGTTCATCATCATCATCATCATTATCACGAAGTACAAAATCTCTTATTCCTCTACGTTAGAGTATGAAGGAGATGTGTAATTCCTTTAGTAAAATATTTCAAATATATATAAAGCAATTGAAAGTAAAAAAATTCTCATGGTTAAAACATTTCAATGTTGTGCTCTTTAGTATGAGGGAGATGTGTAATTCTTCCTTGCTCAATATGGATTTGACATCTATCTATATCAATATACGAAGAACCAAATTAAATCCATCTTAACTCTCTCAATCTATCATGCATGGAGAGAGATCTAGAGAGAGATCAAGTTAACTGATGTAATTTTTTTTAGATTGAAAAAACTTGAGAAAATGTTTGCACCTAAAGGGATTTGATCCCTCTCGATCCATGATAAATCCTAAACTAGAGATTATTTAGGAAAACCATAAATCCACAATCAATGTTAATTTTCAAAAAAGTATTTTATTTAAAATTTGAATAAAATACGTTAAAAACAACTCTATTGCGATCATTATATTATTGTGGAGTGGTTATTGATGTTACATTAAATTTGACAAAAGAATTGATTGTTTTGCATAGTTTTAATTTATGACTTAAAGTTTGAGGTGCATAAATTATCCTTCATTTAAGGTTTTGAGGATCTTTAAACTTTCAACATTATTCAATGTGAATGATTCCTTGTGTGACGGGAAAACCGTTCAGGTGATCATCTGACGTCACCGAGTTCACCAACCTCATAAATTCTTCCATTGAAAAACAATTTGTATTCAGTGTATTTCAAAAGCATGAAAATTATATTAGGGTTGGTTGTTACGATTAAAATTCATTTTCCTTAAGTCAGCGACGTCTTCAAATTCTGCACCCAACTACATTCAATACTTCAACGGACTTCGATAACAATTAGAAGTTTCCCTTTATCTTTATTGATTCTTGCACTGAATCCGTAATTGGTTTGGTTGGATTGAGTCCAAGTTGTGGAACGACTTTGGAATCGGAAGACGTACTTTTCTATATTTGGTTGGTATGAATAAAGACAATTCTATAAAAAGGTTTGGAAAGTCATCACAAATTATTTTCAAAAGTGACTCTAATTATGGCCTACTCTTCACTCATACCTCATGACAAAGAAACATCTTTAAAGCGATATAAGGCAACACGTATTTCACAACTCAGTCTAGTCTTGAATGTGGTCTGGGTGGAAGTATCTTGCCATAATGAAATCAAAATGAATCAAAAGCTTAGTCCCTATCTCATAAGAGAAAAAAAATTGGAAATGTTCTGGAATGTCATCACCAAAGTGTCAAAGTTGTGAAATGATGCTCAAGGTACATTGGAAAAGTCTAAGTCTATATTGTTTTCCATTAGTGATTTTGAAGAAAATCAAAGATGGAACAACATCACATGGTTAGCTGGGTCTTCTCACATGTTTGCTTCGAATTTCATGATGTCCACGGCAATTTAGTGGTAACATGAGGCCAATTTAGTGTTGATATTATGGTAGCTTCGGGAGGTATGAACTTCTATTGTGACCTATGACGAGATTAGAATATTCCGAAAGGAAGCAAAGAAGTAAAGGAAACCCTAGACGAGATGTCGGCTGCAGAAATATAATTAATATGAATTAATTAGTACCTAGAAGGAGAAGTCGGCCCCAGTAAGTTTGCTAGATTACTATAAATACAGGGCACCAATTCTCATTTGTCACATTCTCAGAATTACAGAGAGCTAGTTGTGCGCACTACAGTTGACAGTTTTGTGCGCAAGTTTCTGGGGAAGGTGTTGCGCCGGTTTCTGGGTGGGACTATCTGATCAGCTTGGTTTCTATTCTTGCTTGGTGCATTAGCCTTGCTTGGCTATTGATTGCTACCAGTATTCTTCTCTGTCAAGATCAAGGTGCTCAGAGGGTGGCTTTGGCCTATGGTTGGGTGACAAGGGTATTGTCAATGGTAAAACGAGCACAATCTCTCATATTCTAACATTTAGATCATGCAACACTGGGTCATTAGTGAGCTTCGTTAAATTTGGCAAATTCAAAGTCATTAGAAAGACAATTTTGTAACCACTACTAGGAATAAATGAAGAGTTCATTTGGGAAGCTTGTCTGGACCTAAACATATGGAGAAAATGCTCTATTAATCATATTTCCCAGTCCTCGGAAAATAATTTTTCTCGTAGGTATGCCAAAAGTCGAATTAGCTTCGCTTCCCAAGGATGGAACATACACATGAATGTGCCCCTTGCAAATGGAAACGTAGGGAAGGGGGTAGATGAGCTTCATGATCACATGCTAAACTTAGGAAATACATGTGGTACATAGGCGATAACATGGGGCATTCCAATAGATGACATTCCCAAGGAGAAAGCACCACAACTATAATAAGTAGAGGGATGAGTTCTAATACCGTTGTTGGGAATTATTATGGGATGGAAGACACCTCCATTTGAAATTCTAGAAGTGGATGGGAATGTACTTATCACAAGGGTACTTGAAATGGGAGGATTGACTCCTCCACTAGAAACACTAGATGTGGAGGTATGGGTTCCCCCAACTCTTGAAGTACCACCAACATTGTTCATCATAGACTATTGGTATAAAGGTATTTGTGTGTGCAATACGATAATTAGAGTTACGAGCATGCAAAAGAGACGAGCTTTAAGAATTGGTGAGGGGTGGATTAAAATTCGTTGTAGTCAAGTCAATAAGATCTTCAATTTTGATAGGTCCGAGATTGTTCCATGGAGGAGGGGATGGATCCCTTGGGAAAACTAAAATTCATTGGAGTCAAATCAATAAGATCTTTGATTTTGATATGTCCGAGATCGTTCCATGGAGGAGGGGATGGATCCCTTCCAGGAAGACCTGGAATTTGGAGTCCCATAAGACGTAATTTTTATTTGAACCCGTATTTGACATGTGGATAAGAAATCCACACGTAATTATTGACAGACATCAAAATACCAAAAATGTTAAATTGACGTTTAACTACGTAGATTTCCTGTCAAAATCTATTGTAGGTACCTACAGGTTAGAGGCTTATAAGTATATATGGCCTAAGTTAATAACTATAATTCATGGCTTCAGCCTTCATAGAACTAGGTAGGGGCAGAGTCATGGCATTACGGTTGATGACACCTGAACACTGTTAGTTGAGGGAGTAAATGTACATCCAAATTCCAAATTCCAACTTTTCTCTGTGAGTGCGATTTCCAAGTCTTCTACTGGTCATCGCTGAAGGTTGAAGATTGGATCTGGTCAACATAAAATTTATGACAGTGAAATTTACACATAATATACAAAATATTTTGACATTTATGATTCTAGGTAAAACTTTGGAGCTTGGAGCTTGGATCTGCTCAGCATAAAATTTATAACAGTGAAATTTACACATAATATACAAAATATTTTGACATTTATGATTCTGGGCAAAAGTGAAGTGACAAGCATGAAAATAAATTAACTGTCATCATTTTTTCTCTTGAAATTCCAGGTTTGCTTCCAAGTATAGGTATGTGACTATCCAAGTCTCTTCAATAGCCTTTCGCCAATAACTCTTCCGAACTATGGTATTCTTGCACTGGCTCTTCGCTCTTCCCTTGTGGGACCGTTCAATGTAGCTAGAATCTCTTTAATTGGTAACATTAATTTTCAAAGATATGTTTGATTTAAAAATTAAATAAAATTCTTTAGAAACAACTCTATTGCAATCGTTATATTATTGTAAGATATGTTTGATTTAAAAATTAAATAAAATTCTTTAGAAACAACTCTATTGCAATCGTTATATTATTGTGGAGTGTTTATTAATTTTAGAGTAAATTTGACCCCAAAAAATCGGTTATTTTGCATACTTTTTTTCTTTATTATATAAGTTAAAGTTTGAGATACATAGTTTCTCCTCTTCTTAGAGTTTTGAGGATCTTTAAAATTTCAACGTAATTATTCTACAAATGTCTAAATTCTAAAAATCCTAAAATTTAAAAATTTTAAATTCTAAAAATCCTAAAATTTAAAAATTCTACAAATGCTAGAATGACTTGGAACAATGCCCTTTTTAAAAATCATTGAATGACTTGCAACAATGCCCTCTCTAAATTTTAGCTTCAATAAAATAAAACATATTATTCGGCGTTGTCTAAATGTTCCATGTTTGGGCATTTTTCGCGAGAATATGGTAATATAAATATGGACAAAATCATAATTTTTTGTTGTTAAAATTTCACTTCTGAATGCATAAATGGATTAAGGCTGCTGAAAAATCCAAGGGGCACTTAGATTATACAAACTTAACCTCTCAAATTTGAAGATTCAACAATTTCTTACCGGATTTCAGGAAAAATTAAACGAATAATATCCTCGAAAAAGAGCCAAAACATAGAACATTTAGACTACAACATATTATTCTTGTTGCACACACAAAATAGGATAAGGCATGAAGCACATTTATTCATCAATATGATACACATCTATATACATTGATATGACCTTTGGATTCATCGTCCAAGGTCTCTTGGACTCCCGATGACGGTTCACATCATGTCACTTTTCATCTTCTGTCTCCAAGAAACCCTTAACGTATTATGTTTCCAACATCCCCCTTCCCCCCCTTAATCCGTAGGTGTATATGTGAGTCCAAGGATACAGCTCATATATGAAAGTGGGCAACTGAAGTCTCGAAGTGTGCAACTGTTGATAGCTAAATGTGCTCTCTGAATCTTTTGGTTTTGGGATGACCAAAAACCGAATGGCTAGCATAAGTTGACGTCTTCTACTAAATGGTGGTGGTGGTTTAAGGAAGACTACAAATCAATCTGGTGTTTTAAGGATGACCACGAACTCTGGAACCTTGCTCTAGGCTCAATGACTCCTAGAACATTTCCTAAGTTAGCTAGAAGTTGAAGCTGATGTCTTTTGCTAATGGGAAGTGCTCTCGAAGATGACCATAAAATGTGATGTAGAAGAAGCTGAAAGTATTCTACCAAGTGGAGGTTTAAGGGAAACCACAAACCATTGTCTAGCAGAAGCTGGAAGTATTTTACTAAGTGGTGGTTTAAGGAAAAACACAAACCAATCACACTTGCTTGTCATGCTCTCTTGTTTCTACTCGACTGATAGGACTTCAAAACTTGAAGCCCGCATGTCAATCATCGATGTTGTTCCCCATGTCACGTACAAGGTGAGAAGATGTAAATCCTTTATTTGCAAGATGCAATACTCGAGAGTGAATTCGTCAATATCTTCTTGACTATTGATGACCATCGTCAAAAATCCATCCACCTTTAGTGGTTCTTAACTCTTGCAGTTGTCTTGCATTTGAAACATCTATCTGAAGGACGATTGTGCTATCTACAATGCTCTCAAGGATGAAGATCGAAACCCTAATCTTCCATGTGGCCAAATCGCTCACAATGTTGGCATATCTGAATCTCTTGAAGCAGGGGAATCTAAACTTTCTTGAAGCAATCCAACACTGAATCGGTTTGGTGTAATAATGATTATGAAAGGTGGCATCCTTTTCATATCTGCTATCGATTATGTATTTGTTTTTCCTGATTTATTCCCAAGGTTTGATGATTCGCTTGGAAATAAGAAGCCGATCTTTATTTGTACTTAAATCTGGAGATGTCTCACCCAGTTGTTCTTGCACTCACTGTGGGTCAAAATCAACATCTTTTTCATCAAGTTCAAATATAGGGTTTTGAACAAGAATTGGATCAGAATGTTGTCAAAGATTCTTTTGTTCAAGTGCATTGTGAAGAAGTCAAGTCTGAGTTTGCAACAATCCTACTTTGGCTTGCGAAACATGCAAGCAAGTCACAACAGACTTCATAATTATTTTGTCAATGGTCATTGTATTGTTCATAGAAGAGAAGATTAAAGTGTTCAATAACTCTTCAAAAATGAAAGCAACAAATGGAAGGTGTTGGCTTCTACAAAAAAAAATGCACCCGCTTACAGAAAATAACATAAGTAAATTTATAATTCTTGAACAAAGTCTTGAATGCCCCTGGGTTGATGAAGCACTGGTACCCAATCTCATGCCCCAAAATGGCGGGGATTAATATTCACCTCCATATCCTTCAGAGAGTCCATGCACATGAGCATGGCGTTCAAACCCTAGTCAGTTATTTTCTGTCGTATCTGACTACTTCTACGCATCACATTGCCACACATTTATCTGCCTTGGGTTCTTTTGATCCTGCAGAAGAGGCCGTTTTTACACAAGAGGCATAGACACAAAGAGCTCAGATTGAATATGGTTGCAAATGCAATTACAACGAAGAAGAATCGGGACTAATCCAAATCTATGACTATGATGATGATGGGAAACAACAAAGAGGAGTAATCGTCACAGGTTCATCCCATAATTCCCAATGAACTTCAATATTCACACTGTCAGGAAGAATGATTCTTGCTCAATGTATCAATTGTCGGGGATTTGTACCAAGGCAACTCATACCGTCACCTAGCCTTAGCCAATAAACATTCGTACCTCCAACAATAATAATAAATTTTGACAGGGTGGTGTACCCTTAATCGTCATGCAAGGTACAATCCCCACCATGTAAATGAACTATTTAAAACACTATGTTCTTCATTCTAGAACATAGTGTTTTAAATAGTTCCGCCTGTCACTTCACATTTCTCATGGCGCGCAGATAAGAAACTTGGCATAATCCATGAAACTAGCAACGAACAACTGTGGGTTCGATTAGCTACAATCTGGCGACGTGAATTATTTTAACGATTGTAAATATTCTCTAACTTTTCCCGAGATCGAAACCCTCCATTGTAATAAGCCAACCCTCCATTAGTAGTGTGAGAACCTACAAACCTTTCTCATTCTGCGGGGCGTTATGGCGAAGAAGGCACTGGGCCATTTCGATGCCCCTGTAGATAGTCGCAACATGAAGAATATGCCAAAACTGAAGAGTCATGTTATC
>SNQJ01S0010465.1:41243-53465 GCA_010110895.2 Picea sitchensis
CTTCATTCTAGAACATAGTGTTTTAAATAGTTCCGCCTGTCACTTCACATTTCTCATGGCGCGCAGATAAGAAACTTGGCATAATCCATGAAACTAGCAACGAACAACTGTTGGTTCGATTAGCTACAATCTGGCGACGTGAATTATTTTAACGATTGTAAATATTCTCTAACTTGTCCCGAGATCGAAACCCTCCATTGTAATAAGCCAACCCTCCATTAGTAGTGTGAGAACCTACAAACCTTTCTCATTCTGCGGGGCGTTATGGCGAAGAAGGCACTGGGCCATTTCGATGCCCCTGTAGATAGTCGCAACATGAAGAATATGCCAAAACTGAAGAGTCATGTTATCGTAATCCTGACGTTTATTGTAGTGATAACTCTTCGCCGGAGAAATACAGGGACAGAGATACCGGAGGAGAGTACGAGGAAGAGCGCAATGTTGGAACGCAAGTAGATTAGTGTTGCGTGTTGAGTCAGAGGTAGGGTTTAGGTTGACGTTTTTGATAGGTCATGTAGGAGTTGAGGCAAGTACGAGGTGAAGTGAGGCGAGGAGTGTTTAGTACTGGAATGCAGAAGAACTGGCAGGCATGCCAGAGGCGTTACTCCATATGGACGGGAGGGGAGAGGAAATGCCTATACAAATGAACAAACTTGTAGGGGTGCATAATGGTGTAGGCGTTTTTGTTTGACTGAGATTCAGATACGCAAGTTGAGGATGGAAGACTGACATAGGGACACTTCTTCAGATCCCACTCTAAAATGCTTTGGAAAACTACCACATGTGACTTTTCATCTTCCATCTCCAAGTAACCCTTAATGAATTACTTTTCCAACATTCTCCCCCTTAATATGAAGGGGTATATATGAGTCCAAGATGAGAGTTGATATCTAAAAGTGGGCTACTGAAATTTGGAAATGTGCAGTTGTTGATGGCTGAGTGTGCTCTCTGAATCTTGTGGTTTTGGGATGAACACAAACCGAATGATGATGGTGGTTCAAGGAAGACCACAAATCAATTTGGTGGTTTAAGGATGACCACAAACTCATATGGTGGTTTAAGGATGACCACAAACTTTGGAACCATGCTCTAGGCTCAATGGCTCCCGAAATATTTCTTAAGTTAGCTAGACGCTGGAAGTTGTTGTTTTCTGCTAATTGGAAGTGCTCTCGATGATGACTTATGACCATAAACTGTGATGTAGAAGAAACTGAAAGTCTTCTACCAAGTACAGGTTTAAGGGAAACCAAAAATCATTGTCTAGCAGAAACTATAAGTCTTATACTAAGTGGTGGTTTAAGGAAAACCACAAACCAATCACGCTCGCTTTTTTTTGCTCGACTGATAGGACTTCGAAACTGGAAGCATGGATGTCGATCATTGATGTTGTTCCCCCCTGTCAGGGATAATGTGAGAAGATTCAAATCCTTTCTTTGCAAGATGCATCAATACTTGAGAGTGAATTCATTGGTATGACTAACATATCTTCTTAACTATTGATGACCATCACCAAGAAGCCATCCACCCATAGTGGTTCTTAACTCTTGCAGTTGTCTTGCGTTTGAAACACATATTTGAAGGATGATTGTGTTATCTACAATGCTCGGAAGGATGAAGATCGAAACACCGATCTTCCATGTTGTCAACTTGTTGACAATGTTGGCATATATGAATCTGTGCTTAAATTGAAGTAGGTGAATTTGGAATTTTTTGAAGCAATTTAACACTCTTAAATTGGATCGGTTTGGTGTAATCAAGATTATGAAAGGTGACATCCTTTTCATATTTGATACTGATTTTGTGCTTGTTCTGCCTGATTTCTTTCCAAGGTTTGATGATTCACTTGGAAAGAGGAAGTTGATCTTTATCTGTACTTAATTTGGAGTTGTCTCACTGAGTTGTTGCACTGGTTGTGGGTCTGAATCAACATCATTTTCTTCATCATATTCAAATCTAGGGTTCTGAACAAGGACTGGTTCATAATTTCATCAAAGATTCCTTCACTCAAGTGCATCGTGAAGAAGTCAAGTTTGAGTTTGCAGTAGTCCTACTTTGGTTTGTGAAACATGCAAGCATGTCACAACAAATTGCAAAGTAGTTTTGTCAAGTGTGACTGTATTTTCCACATAAGAGAGGATTAGAGTGTTTAGTAACTCTAACAATTCCTCAACTCGAGCCATTTAAAGACAAAATTAGATGTCACAGGTTTCTTACTACTCCACTCTTGAACAATCAAACTCAAGAATGCAAACTCAACTGTGCAAACTCAACAAATGAAGGGTGTCAACTTCTATAAAAAATGCATCCGTTTACAAGAAAAATACAAGTAAACTTGCAAGTTACCTTAATCCTGGAGTTGAAATGGTCACCATAGTTGACCTCCAATGGCACAAAGCTAGTTGTATCGTTCAGGAAAATAAGTTGGTCCCTTCTTATATTTCTTGTTGGGCAGCGAAAGCAAAACATAGCATCTATAACAGAGCATAAACTAAGCAAGATCAAACACACATAAAACCAAGCACATCAATCTTACATTTGACACAATGATTTATGTGGAAACCCAAATCGGGAAAAAACCACGGGAAATGATTAATGGTCTTACTCTTATTCAAGGGAGAATTACAATAGCCTTCATAGGCATACAACCATCCTCTCCTCACACAATGTACTCACTTGCACTCACATTGTCCTCTACCTCTATGGGTATGCTCGTATATATAACATCTGTCACTTAGTTACACAAACTAATCATGAATAGATCACATAGTTACACGAACAATTCATAAATAGATTGCATGCATGTACGTATGCGTATGCATTGCATATGACAGCATGAGGAAATTCGTTGACATGTTTCCAAGAATCTTCACTTTGGCAACAATTTACCTGATATATCGTACCTTAATTAATTCATGCATCACCTTTCCTACAGAGAAGACAAACACCATCACAACTCCACAAGTTATTTGACAATACCGTTACGTGAACTTGCCTTCACGTTTCACTCCAACATGGACCATTCGGTCTCCATCAATAACCTGTCTAATAAATTGATGAACTTGTCCAAATCTCATCAATCCTGTACGGACCAAATCCACTGCAACCACTGTAGGTGATAGTTGTGATTTTGTGTTTGAAGCACTCATTTCCATGCTTTTCACCTGGTTTTTCGATGTGTTTATTGAAAACACCAATTGCATGTGAAATGTTGACCATTTCTCCATCGCAATCATCAAACTTCCTACTAGCATATAATACTCTAGACATATAACCCTTTTCTTCTTCATCAATTAGGGAATAAACCTGAAGATAATTTACATTGGAAAGCCAAAGGGATTTTATCTTTTTCACATTATTCATACCGAATTCCCTAAGTATCTTCACCACATAATTTTGTTTAGCGATATAAACACCATATTTCTGTCTCTATGTGACATGCCCAAGATTGATTTTTTGCTGCTCCCAAATCCTTCATAACAAGCGTCCTAACCAACTAAGACAAACTGTTGATCTCAACCATGCTTGTGCTTGCAACAGAAGCATAACATCTTACCAAGATAATGAATATACCATAAACAAAATGATTATACTCACTTCTTGTAAATTTGACTCACCATGAAGGAATCAAACATCTTGTACCATTTTACTAGCATGCTTAGACCATCTCTGATGATTTTTGAGTTGCAAACAAATCTCACATTGTGATTTTGAACTACTTGGATTCACAGTTTGATTCCATATATACATCCCATAAAAGGAGATTAATCAAACATTGCATCTCTGTCCATGCTAATTTTGTGGGTAGTAGTATCCCACAAACTACACCCCTTAACATCATCACAATACCAAAAATCTACATGTTTGATCCTAAGTCTAGAAGGCGATATTAAAAAACCATAAGCATCTGGCCCGAATAATTTCACATTTGAGGTAATTACCGGTTATTATGTTGCCCTCTTCAGAATCTTCTTGTCTTTTACGTGATGGTGGCCTAGTTACCCGGATAAGCGCAATAGCTTTTGTCTACAACTATTAACGCAACTTGGCATTCTTGAACATGCATATTGGATCCCAACTTCCTTGCAATACTTTTCAAGTTCCATGGATATGAACTTACCTTCATCATATATTCTCAAACACTTGATTGAACAACACATGATAACTCTCTGAGACCCACCTTTCTAAACTGGACACATTGCTCAACCTCGAACTTTGCATTCAAACAACTTTGACCAAATCGGACCAAACCAACAAAGTATTAAGTCTTCATTGCCCACCTCGGGGCCCATTTACAATGGATTTCACTAATCCTTTTATAGGCTTCATTACACATGCAATTCATGGACACAATATCATAGGATACCCAAAACACATGGACGAAGACACCTGCTTTGACCTAAGAACAAATTTAACTTGTTAACTCTTTCCATAGAGTTAAGGCTAACCCAACATACACCCCCCCCACAAATTCAATCTACTAAATCTATGTCTAGAATTTTCATAGGTGACTGATAAACCCGAGTCGCAGCGTGCCTATCTAGGTCTTACAAACATATACCATTTACATCACGATCAATAATTTCTACAACTCCAAAGTAAATACATTTTTTTTTATGCATTTTTATTTATTTTTGTTTCACGATGACCTGGCCATCTTTGCCTTCTATCACGAATCTGAGGTGGTGAGACCTAGCAGAACCAGACAAAATTTCATCAACCAGCATACTTGTAGGTGAATTTGCTTCTTGTGGAGCCCTCTTTGGATCTTGTTGTCTTCCAACAATCCTTCTTGAGATGCATTGCCTTACAAAACCAACGTTTTGCCTTACCCTTACTGTCTTTTGACTTAGGGGCTGACTATACCTTCGATCTTTCCCTCCTTAAGCCAGATCGATCTCTGAGCACCATTTCTTCTGTTGTTTAGGTTTCTTTACCGGATGTTTTTCTTATCTCCTTAGACAACAAATATCCCACAATAGTGTGTCGCAAACAATGACATCGTTTTGTTAAACCACGGTTGTGACCAGGATGATCCCAAGACCAGACAGCAAACCGCGGTAGCATAGCCACCTTATTCTCATCTTGAACTTTACTTCCATATTAGTTAATTGAAAATGGGAGTATTGAAAAATTCGTGTCGATAATTTTTGTACCTTCTTTCATCTACAATTTGTACAACTTCCTCTTCAAGAAGATTATGTTTGACAAGTTCTTTGTCATGCACAAACTCTCCAGTTTGGTCCACAAGCCTTTTGTTGTCGTCTCTTCAGCGATGTTAAACAACACCTCATCACGCTAGACACAAGCGAATGATGCGAGACTCTTGCATCCGTTCTTCTCATTCCTGGTTTGTCATGCTTGTCAGTTTCTTCAACTTTCCAGTAAGACCCTTTTACCTGCAATCCTTGTTGCACATGCAGATACAACATCTTGAGTTTCCATAGCACAAAGCTATTCTTACGGCTGAATTTCTCCACCTCAAATTTAGAACACTGCACTTTCTCCATTAGCACAGCACTTAAAACAATAAAAAAATAAGATTTAAATTAAAAAATAAAAATTTAAAAACCACTTTTTTTTTTTTTTTTTCCAAAACATAAAAAGTCCATTTTTACCTTTTTTTTTTTTTTTTTTTTTTTTACCAAAAGATCCACCTCACCCTTTTTTTATATTATATCTCACCTTTATTTAAAACACCTCCACTTTTTAAACATTCACTATTCTCCATAACATTTACGTGACCTCATCCACCTTTATAAAATATTATAAAGTCGATCCTCCATAAATTTTATACCAAGTTGAATACTTTTAAAACATGTAATTTTTTTTCTCTTAAGATCGATTGCTCCTCTATGGAAAGGCGCTATTTTGAAATCAACGCTCCATATTGGAGCATCGATGACCTTAAACTTCTTGCACTCATTTATGTGTGGAGCGTCAATGACCTTAAACTTCTTGCACTCATCGTAGACCTGCATGCAATTTGCTTTGGCTTACTTACGTCACCTACTCAATTCGCCTTGGTTCTAATACCACTTGTTGGGCAGTGGAAACAAAACATAGCATCTATAACATAGCATAACCTAAGCACGATCAAACATGCATAAAACCAAGCACATTAATCATACACTTGATACAGTGATTTATGTGGAAACCCAAATCGAGAAAAAACCACGGGCAATGATTATCGATCTTCTTCTTATTCAAGGGAGAATTATAATAGACTTCATAGACATACAACCATCCTCTCCTCACACAATGTACTCACTTGCATTCACATTGTCCTCTACCTCTATGGGTATGCTCGTATATATAACATCTATCACTAGTTACACAAACTAATCATGAATAGAGCACATAGTTACACGAACAATTCATAAATAGATTACATGCATGCGCATGTGCATTTGCATGTGATCCCATGAAGAAATTCGTTGGCATGTTTCCTACATTTCTATCATGTATTCATACTCCTCGGTTTTGGCATATTCTTCATGCTGGAACTATCTACGGGTGCATCGAAACAGCCCAGTGACTTCTTCGCCATAACGCCCCGCGGATTGAGAAAGGTTTGCAGTTTCTCCGGCTGCTAACGCCCCGCGGATTGAGAAAGGTTTGCAGTTTCTCCGGCTGCTAATACCCTCAGTTTTGGCTTATTCTCACCGACTGCACCTCTCTTCCACCGTTCGACTGATCAATTGTCACCTGTACACGCCCTCGACGTCGACTTAGCGTGGACCGCATATGATCTCCACGTGTGGTTTACTTTAAACTTTCAACACTTTCAACACCTAGTTTTACTATCTGCTTAAAACCTTCGGGTTGGTTTTGACACCGTTTCATCTCATCCTTGAAAGAGCACGAAGGTCGGCATGATATCCATTGAAATTTCACCAGATTTTTACCACTGCATTGGTCAATCCTCTCACACTCGCAGTTAATGCCATAACTTTTGTCATTTTGGAAAATTTATGAATTTGGAAAAGTCATTGTAAACAAATTTATATTGCAATTTTAATAATTAAAACTTATAATTTTAACAACCATTCAAGTAATTCTATCTAAAAAAATTTGTAACATTAATTCTATCTAAAAAAATTACAAGTAGCATTAATTCTATTTAGTTTATAAAAACATTTACTGAGAAGTAAATATTAAATATATATAAATAAATTATTTCTTTAAAATTTTAAAATCTTAATCCAATGATTTTATAACTTGGCAAAAAATCAAATTGCATACTAACATTTATAAACAGTAGTGTACTAAACGTTGTAGAGATTTGTATAGGTTCAATGGTGTATATCTTAGCCTCTACAACATTTATTACATTGCTGATTGGGTGCATATTGTTTATGCAAAAGTTTGGGCAAAAAGTTATGTAAGGAATGTATAATTAAGAAAAGTTGACAAATCTAAAATGTATGACATGGAAAATCACTCACTATTTTGTCTCATTTAATATAGACTGTCACATATCAAATCTTTAGAAGAGACCAGTTTAAAACTTTTTATTTTTTGAATTTTTTAAATTATTATTAATTGAATGAAGCTATGTAATTGTTGATGAAATTGAATTTTTCCATAATTTAAATTTAAATTGCAATTTTGAATATATCAATAAATTTTTGTGTTAAAAAGACTCTTACAACATTCAAATTGTGCAATTTCAACAAAGGATATATACAATTTCAACAATACAAAATTATTTTATAATATTGATAAATAAATAAAAAGATCTATAAATTTTTCTCTACAGTTGGTCAAAATTTATGACATTGAATCCTTAACTGGTTTGGTTGGAGAGAGTGCAAGTTGTGGAACGACTTTGGAATCGGAAGACGTACTTTTCTATATTTGGTTGGTATGAATAAAGACAATTGTATAAAAAGGTTTGGAAAGTCATCACCAAATTATTGCAAAGAAGGTCAATTTAAAGTGGTATTGAATTTTAATTTTTTATTTTTAAAGATATCATGAATCAGTGTTAAAATTGTAAAAAAAAATTGTGATGCAGATATTAATTTCCCTATGTGGAGAGGGTTTCCCTATGTGGAGGGTTTCCCTATGATTTCCAGATATTAAAATCATGAATCAACTATTAATTTCCCTATGTGGAGAGGGTTTGGTAGTTTGGATGCGGATACTTCTTTATTTTTAGAGCCTGCCTTAGTACATTGTAATAATGACATTTATGTCCTATTCACACATATACATATATACATGTTAGTGTTTGACATGTTTTGTAGCATTCCCCAATTTAACTGAGGTTAATTACATGCAAAATAAACACAAAAATGAAATTTTATGTAGCTTCCGAGCTACATGAAAACACAAGATTTAACCACTTTTTGATACCATTAATTAAATGTACATAAAACAGTCTAAATAAAATTGAATGCAACTAATAAATTCATCACAATAGCTTATAAAACATTCTCATCCACACAGTTAATGCACAACAATTAAAACTCAACACAAAAAACAAATAAAACTCAACACAAAAAACAAATAAAACATTGCAACCAGTTGCTTGGGATGGACGTTCCACCCAACCATAGACTTGTTTTTCCATATCTCAAGAGCAAGTGACCTCCAGCTCGGGATAGGAATCTCCAAAAGAGGGTGTGTCTTATTGTGCACTCACATCTTAGATGATCTCACAACCCACTGGTATTCTCCTACAACTATCTTGAATTTCCTCCATCTCTTTTTCTCTCTATTTTCCCAAACCAAGGAATGTACCTCTTCACTGCTTTCAATTCATTGGACATCCCATTCATTTATTAGGGTCTCTCTGCCATAGATAACTCATAATCTCACTACTAGGAACTTAAGGGAACTCACTGCCACGAAAACTATCAGGAATCAACAACAATAACTTCTTGTTGTAGTGAAACTCTCACAGGAGTTCACTCTTCAAGCCTGACAACCTACTTCTTTTGCAAGCCTTACAATTTTCTTCTTCAGTCTTCAACTCAAAAAATGCTCCAGAATTCACCCTCCATTGTTGCTCAATCCCAATGCTTTTCCCTCTCTAAAACTGTCCCCTTGGCCATACATATTTTCTCCCTTTTTCTTGCTTGTTTGACTTACACTCTTCCCTGAAATGATTGTACTTGAGCCCCATGCTCCCAATTGCTATGGAATGTGACTCCTCACACCCACCCTCTTATATGCATTTAATGATTGGGTTCTTCTTCACTTAAGGGAAAATTAGAAGGTTCATTCAAAACATTAAAATTAAGGAAAATGATTTGGAAATTAAACTCATGAATAAAAACCCTCTTTCTAGCCTCCTCATCTCTTGTGGATTAATTATCCCCCATCTCTGTCCATGTCCCCCAACAATTGGCATCAGATTTTATTTAATAAAAAATTAGAAACAATTCTTTTATTACATTGTAATATCATAGCCAGATTCATATATACATTATGCATTAATTAAAATGAGGATTATAGTGGGGACATTACATTCCTTCTCCCCTACAATTGTGCACTGTCCTATTATATAGATTTTCATCACAATAATTAGAAAAATCAAATTTTGTAGTTTCACAATTTCAACAACTGTTCCAACCATAATCTTTCATTCCTCTCAATTTGTTGACCCAAGGGATGTACCCCCTTCACCACTCTTAGTCCATCGGGTTGTACCATTATTTTATCAGGGTTCCCCACGTAGGTTGACTAGGAAAACTCTGAGATGTGGTTTAGCTGCCCAAATTGGATTCTTGCATTCTTATATTCTATTTTATTCAAAATTGTCAAAAATTTGTGGGTATTCCTCCCACATAGTCTTCTTGTGCTCCCATGTAGCATCTTCATGACTGTAGTAGGTCCATTGGACCTCTATGAGGATGATTTTTTTGTTATTGAGAACTTTGAATTTATGGTCTATGATGTGCACTGGTTCCACCCAAAAATATCCTTTGTGCTCCACCTGGATCATAGTCCAATCAATTATGTGGTTAGGGTCAGACACATATTTCTTTAATAAAGACACATGAAATACATTATGCACTCTCATGGATGCATGCAAAGCTAGTATGTATGCAACTGAACCTTTATTTTCTAATATTTCAAAAGGCCCACAATATCTTTATGCCAACTTTGGGAAACAACTCTATCTTAGCGAACTTCTTTTCACTTTCACTTTTAAAAATACATTTTCACTCACTTTAAAATATCTGAAAAATACGTTCTTGTTTGCAGGACTCTTCTTACTATCCTGGACATTATTTAAATTCTTTTTTATCTTTTCCATTTGCTCGTCCATTTCTTTTAACATATCTGTCTCAATAACGACTTTGTCTGATGGGGTACATCCCAACTCAATGGTGTGTTACACTTCCTGCCATACAAATATTTGAATAGGATCATTTTCAATGATTCCTAGTACCCATTATTGTAAGATAATTCAACTAAATGAATATCGTCTTCCCACTTGGATGGTTGGTCCATCACATACATTCTGAGAATGTATTCAATTATTCTATTGGTTCTCTCTGTTTTCCCATTTGATTTTAGGTGATATGTTGTATTGAGATTTAAATTTGTCCCAAATCCTTTGAAAAAACCTTTTCAAAAATTAGATGTGAATTTGGGATCTTTGTTTGAAACAATTTCCTTAGGCACTCCATGTAGCTTGGCAACTTCTTTCATGTATATCTATGCAATATTGGTTTCCTTGTGGGTAGCCTTCACTGAGATAAAATGTTCAACCTTAGTCAATGTATCCACCACTGCCATGATATAACCATGCTTCTTCACTGTTCTGAGCAACATTGTAATAAAATCAACTATAACTACTTCTCATTTCCACTCAGGAATGGGAAAGAGTTGTAGCATCCCAGCTGGATTTCTATGTTAGACACCTGGTGATATAATTAGCCACTTCTTTCTTCATTTTGGGCCAAAAATATTGGCTCCTCACAATTGCAATGGATTTCTGATATCCTGGGTGTCCAACGTAGGGTAAATTATGCATTTCTCTCATCACTGTATTTTTTAATTCTCTATAATTTGTCACATACACCTTACCTTGTACCTAAGAATTCCATCCTCTTTCAGCTCAAAGTATTTAAATTCTTGCTGTAAATTGTCTTTCTGTAATGTTTCTTTTATTTGTAAATAACGCTGATATGGATTTTCAACCTCTAAAATTTTGTCTTTCAAATCATTCTTGTACATACTAATGGATGTAGCATGTATCTCATGCGCTCTTCTGCTAAGTGCATCAACTCCTTGGTTCTCTTTGCCTTTTATGTGTTTAATTTCAAATTCATACTACTAAGAAATTCATAACATCTAGTTTGTTGGACATTTAATGTGGGATGTCCAAACAAATGTTTCAGACCAAAATGGTCTCCCCTTAGCTCAAATTTCCTCCATATGAAGTAATGTCTCCACATTTTCAGTGCACGAATAATGGTTTCTAATTATAGAACATGGACATCATAATTCCTTTCATTCTCTTTTAATTTTCGGGACTCATAGCATACCACATGATACTTTTGTGTGAGGAATCCACCGAGCCCTTCCTTACACACATCCATGCACAAAAAAAAATATTCATCAAGGTCTGCAATCTTCAATATTAACACACCAGTCAAAATTTCATTTAGTTGCTGAAAGCTTTCATCACATTCGAAATTCCATTCAAATTTCACTCCCTTCTTTTGCAAGGAAGTAATGGGGCTTACAATCTTTGAAAAACCATTTATAAATCTTCAGTGATACCCTACAAGACCCATGAGTGATCTGACCTCTATAACTGTTCTTGATATTGTCCATCCTCTAATGGCCTCTATCTTCTCTAGATCAATTGCTATCCCATCTGCTGAAATAATATGACTCAAGTAATGAATATTCTTTTGATAAAATATGCACTTACTTAGCTTTGCATACAACTAATGCTCTCTCAAAACTTTTAGCACCATTCTTAAATTTTGTTCATCCACTTTTAAATTTTTTTCATGTTCCTCCTCTAAATTATAGTAGATGCGTATATCATCCATGAAAAATTACAAACTTGTCCAAGTATTCCATGAACACTCCATTCATTGGACACATGAAAACAACTGGGGCATTTGATAGCCCAAAGGGCACTACCATGAATTCATAATGTCTGTATGTTGTCCTAAATGTTTTCTCGCTGATTCTTTTATCCTCACATGATGACAACCTGATCTCAATTTAATCTTGTAAAATATTCTTGCA
>SNQJ01S0010465.1:55799-93214 GCA_010110895.2 Picea sitchensis
TGGGGCACCCCAGGGTGACACACTTGGATGTATATACCCCTTCTTTAAAAGTTCTTCAAGTTACATCTACAACTCTTTAACTTCTGGTGTGCCCATTATGTAAGGTGTCTTGGACACTAGGAAAATTCTTGGCACCAAATCAATGGAGAAATCAATGTCTCTCTTTGATGGAAATGCTATAATCTCCCCCAAAAAATGTCCAAATATTTCAAGACTAGATGGTCTTCAATGCTTGGCATTTTATCTTTGGATTCTTCTTCCATATGCGCTGCAAAAATGTTACATCCCTTCCTAAAACTTTTTTTCAGTTGCATGAATGGAATTTCTCTAACAACTATAGCTTTTGGAATGCCTTGAACCTTGCCTTGCTACCCTTTTTCATCAAGACAAGTGATTGTCTTGTTGTAATAATCTAGGATCACATGGTGTTTTTCTAACCAATTCATACCAATTAGACAATCATATGAACCTAATGGTATGATGTTTACATCCACCTTTGTGTCGAGTCCATTCATGTCTATTGGACAATCCTTAACCAACTCATTGATTTTCCTCTCAGTCTTTGTGGCTAACGAACCTAACCATATTTCTTATGCTTACATCTTTGTAAGTGAAATATTTAAACAATGTTAGAGTTTATATAACTGTGTCTAGATCGAGAATCAATTAAAATTGTTATGGGCTAGTTATCAATCTTACATTCCTCTTCAATCATGGGGGACTAATATTTTTCTTGCTTGTTGTCCAAGCCTGCATAAATCCTAGGTATGTTTCCTCCTATGTATTCCACTATTTCATCCTCTTGAATATTATGGACAATCCTCATCCTTTCTCCCTTGTGAGGGAAGACCCTATACAAGTGATCTCCCTCACATCACCAACATTTCATTGGTTGATATCTTATATTTTTCCCAAAAGAATCTACTATCTCTAGGCTCATTTTGGGTTGATTGTCCTTGATGATTTTCTTGTTAGTTGTTCTTAAAAAATGGTGGCTTAAAACCATTCTTCCTTTTCTCCTTCTTACCCTTCATATTGTCATTCCATTATTTTTATAAGACTGGCCTCCCTCTACTCTTCTCGTAAAGATGCTTTTCTCTCCTTATGGCCTCCTCCAAAGTCCTAGGGTTATCATATTGTATCTTGTCACTGTATAAGGAAGGAAACCCACTCAAAAATATTTGGATTTCGACCTTCCCATCCTTTATGAAGTCAACATACTTGAAAAACTCAAAGAACCTCTTCTCATATTCATCCATTTTCATGCTTCCGAATTTGAGTTCAAACAACCCTTTTATCTTTCTTTCATAGTAATTCTAGGGAAAACATTTTTCTTGGAAATATCCTTTGAACTGTCTCCATGAAACCTTCTTCTCATCAAGGTCCTTGGATTGATTAATATGATCCCACCACATGGGTGCCTTTCATTGCAGGTGGTAGGTTACAATTCTAATTTCTACCCTTGAGGGGTAATCATGCAGATGGAAATATTTCTTCATTTCCAACAACCGTGCTTCAAACTCTTCTCCCTTTCTATGATCACCACTAAAAGTTGGTGGCTTGATTTTTCCGAGTTCACCTTGGAAAATGTCTGACTCATTCTTTCTTCTCTACTTCCTGACATGAGACACACTTGGGCTGCTCTCTGGCCCAAAATTTGTATTCGGTATTCTAGTGGATTTATCTAGGGAATGATTATTCCTACTCATACTTATTGATTTCCTGTCATTCCTACGATCATCCCTTCTACCATGGGATCTATATGATGCCACTTGTCTAGCACTAGTTGCTTGCTTCGTGCCTATTGGAGAGGAATTTTGGATAAGTTTTTGGATCTGCGCTAAAAGGAAGTCGAAGGGAAAAATAAAATTAGAAGATGGACCATAATGCATGACAGAAGTAGACTTCAAGGAGTCAAAGAGTGCGACAAAAGGATGCCTGGTGAAGCAACACACAAAAGGCAGAAAATGGTTATAAACCATTGAGTTTTGGGGACACTTTTTCCACTTTTGTAATGGACTTTTGGGGGACACTTTCTCCACTTTTGTAATGGGATTAACCCTATTGTTATGTATAAATATGATAAAGGTTTCTTGGGGAGGGCGTATGGATGGCTTGTTCAACCTATAAAAATCTCCTAGTGCTTTTTGAGTAAGGAAGGCGAGCGAAGGAAGAAGTCTAAGGTATGACTAAGGAGTGAACTCGCACTGCAACATAACGACTATGAAGGTTTGGGATGATGTATTGTTGCATATTTGGTAGCGCAGTGCACAATTTTAAGAAATCTATTAATGAATAATATATGAAGCCAACCATTGTGGACGTAGCCCACGTTGGGTGAACCACGTAAGTCTGTGTGTTATGATGTGGTTGCAATTTATGATGTTTTATGATATATGTTGAATTTATGGCTCACATATGATGTTATAATGTCTTGCACAAATTATGTTTAATGATAAAGTAACTATTAATCTATGATAATTGTGCACAAAAGTAAATGGTAACTCGGACATGAAGGATTCCTCACTTCCCCTCATCATTACAGAACCTAGGTTCCTGCAACCCCTCTGCATGCCTCGAGTGAGACTTAACTTGATCTGCAGGTGATGCCAAAAGGGTCAGTGTCTAAGGGTTTTGTTGGTATTTGAATGATTAACCTCGGGTTTTTTCCCTGCATGCCAACAAATGGTTCCATTATCGGGACCGAGAACTGTAATTGAGGGGAATGTTTTGGAGGTCGAATAGGGAAGAAATTGAAAAATGGCTAGAGAGGAAGTAGCCAAGTTTTTCTAGAAAACATAATTGAAACCCTAGGATCAACGACAAACATTGGTTACAAAGGTGTGTTTTCATAGATCTACATGAAATTTTCTTTGGTGAATTTCCAATTATTTTGACTGAATCATTAAGAAGGTTGTGGAGAACGTTGGGATATATAGAGTTGAAGCCCCAAGAAACTAGACTCTTGAACTAATCACAAAACTCAATACGATAAGTAATAAGGTTTCTTGCGCAAGAGATTTATGGTTGAGTAGTATATTGGGGGGTTATATTACAGAGTTTGCAATAGATTGTACCCAGTCTTATAGTGTCGGAGAGAGGGACTTATTAAAGGGTCCGCGTGAAAGATATTTGAGTGAATTTTCTACTTGGATAAATATATTACTGTGCGATGGAAATGTCATGAAGGTGGAGTCTGAGAGCTAAGCACCTTCGTGCACATAGGGGAACTGGGGAATGACCAAGGGACGGTTTGAGAGTGGGAAGAATGAGTAAGGAGAGAATGGACTAAGGATGTCAGGAGAGGATACCGACTCAGACGAAGAGATTGGAGTATTGAGCCATGGGAAAATATTTAGATACAATAAGAAGGAAATTGTGGCTGGAAAAGGAGAGCAACATAGATAATTCGAGGAAAGTGATCCCTGCATAGAACTTCATATCACACCGTACGACGAAAGGAAAATGAAAGAAAGAGATCCTCAGTACTTCACAGAATAAGGGAGTCCATATCATATCATAATCTATGATCTAGGTGGATATTGGTGGCCACCCACCTATTCTAACTGGCTCATCTTGGCATTTTTTCAGTTTGACAATTTTTCCTAGTTTTTGGGTCCTGAACTTCCGGGGCCGTTTTGAGGCCCTAAACAACATTTTTAGGGATCACCACAGTCAAACTATAGATGAATTCAAAGTTTGAAGACATAATGTGTAGTCCTTGGATAGACCTTTCCAATGGGCTATGGTGCGCCTAAAATGGATATCGTATGCAAAATTTACGACCCCAGGAAGTTGATGTACTAACTTACCCCAACGGGGCCCACATGACTTTTGGCACTTCATCTCCTAGGGCTAGTTTTTTGGATGTCTAGGGTTTTTGAATTAATTTTTATTTTAAAAAGTATTTTAGAGAATCATTGTACTCATATTCTTGTGAATGAACGCAACTGTCACATCTCTTCTTAGGGATACGATGCCACCACTCTAAAAAGATGCTTTTCAGTTTGCATTTTACAGTTTTAGCATATTTCTTTATTGAATAGAAGAAAATTTTATTGCGTCTTTGTTATTGTTCCTTGTGTCTCTGTGTTAATAATAATAATAATAATCCATGTTCATTTTGTTCTTCTCATAAAATCCAGATCAGTGGTATCAAAGTGGTCTGCTTGTCATTCTTAGTGCATGTCCCTGACGAGGTCAAGTTACAAAGAGTTGGGTCTCGAGCTTTTTTCTCTTGAGGGAAAAATCTCTCGCATGCCCAAACGACCTTCCATGGAGGGAGAAAAGAAATACCATGGGACATGAGATCCTTTCAAATTGTTTCTTGAGGAATCCCTCAGAAAACATAGGAACGAGATGATGGATAATTTTGCACAAATCCTTCGATGACTACCAATAGGCGACACATCTTCCTCAAGCGGAGACACCACTCCCTTCAAGGTACATATCAACTTTGATATTCCTATATTTGAAGGTTAGATAGACGCAGATGTTGTAGAAAAATGGTTGAAGTTGCTAGAAGGGTATTTTAATATCCATAACTTTTCGAATAGAGAAAATATTACTTTTGCACTCCTCAAAGTTGTTCCCCATGTCAAAGATTGGTGGGAGACTTTCTATGAGAAAAAGGAAATAGAGGAAACCTCATTATTTACAGTCATACTCACTTGGGAGTCCTTTAGGGATATTATTAAGGAACAATACTACCCTGCTGGAAGTTATGACGACCTGTATACACAATGGACCACACTGTGGTAGGAAAGGGACCAAGTAGTGCCAAAGTTCACAAATATATTCCATACCTTGCGCACCAAGATGGGTATGAAAGATTCTAATCGACTTTTGGTGCTCAAGTACCCCGGTGGTTGGCATAGATACATCTAGGAAGAAATGGATTTTCTAGACATCTTGTCCTTGGGCATGGCCTATCGATATGCCGTCAAAATTGAGCAGAGGCTTAAAAAAAAGACACGAAAGTTTTGGCCTGGGAGCCCCTCATAAAAAAGCAAGGCAAGGGTATCCCAAACCCACAAAACAAATGACAGAGAAAATATGGACATCCTCAGGACAACCATTCTAAGCCACATACAAATAAGGACAATAGAAAGACGAAGAAAGATACCAGGAAGTGGTGTGAATTCCATAAGAGCCCCTAGCATAACACTGTTGATTGCTGCTCAAAGAATTCACTGGTGGATGAGGTGAAATCCTCTGAATCAGATGTGGATTCTAAATATAAGTCAGAACTAGAAAAGGGGAGACATATCATTGACGCGAAACCTAGTGCCACCGTTTCTACCACCAAGATCCATCCCGGTGAACTTGATGAGCCAGAGGAAGGAACGCATCTCTTTAATTCACAGATGTGGGTGAAAGGCACCCTGTTGCACTTCATCGTTGATAGATGTAGCCAGAAGAAAATCATCTCAGTGGAGGTCATCAAGCGGTTGGCCCTACCGAAAATGCCGCACCTGCAACCCTACACCATCGAATGGCTCCACCAAGGGAGAGATCTTTGCGTCAACCAATAGTGTCACCTGTCATACGATATCAAGCCCTTCAAAGATGAGGTATTGTGTGAATTTTCTCCCCTTGAATTTTGTGATGTTCTTTTGGGCCAAACTTGTTTATGGAAATGTCATGATGTATATGAGTCTAGGCCTCTCAGTGTTATTATTACTTTGAATAGGAAATTATACAGGATACCTAAGGTAGTCCCACCTAGTGCCATTTCCTTGATCTCTTCCAAGCAATGTAGGAAGGTCATCTCTCAGATCGAGAAGTTTGTATTCTTTGTGATTCACTCTCAGAGTGAGTGAAATACTGCAACCACATATAGAGCCTCCATGAACAACCTCTCCACGCAAAAAAAACAAGTGGATAAGGTCATGGAATAATACAAAGACATATTCTCCTCACCTACTAGGGTACTTATGCACTGTCAAGTCAAGCGTTCCATCGATTTGATCCTCAGATTACCATTACCCAATAGGCCAGTCTATCGCCACTCTCAATTAGAAAATGAAAAGATCAAGTGTTCGATCTAAAAACTACTCCAAAAGGGGAACATTTGAGCCAACTCATCACCTTGTGGAAGCCCAATCATGCTTGTGAAGAAGAAATATGGGACCTGACGACTCTCCATTAACTAATGAGCCCTAAATAAAATCACAGACTGTAACCAGTACCCGATTCCTTGAATTAACGATCTCCTTGATCAAACCAAGGAGGCCAAATGCTTTAGTAAGATTGATCTGAAGTCTGGATACCATCAGGTCCCAATGGAGCAGACAGATGCATGGAAGACTAACTTTAAGTCAAAAGAAGGTCTTTTTAAATGGTTGGTCATGCCCTTTGGTTTGAAAAATTCCACAACAACTTTCATGAAGATGATGGATGATATATTGTTTCCTTTCACCAATTCTTTTGTAGTGGCGTATCTGGATGACATCCTCATCTACAACAAGACTTGGGTGGAACACTTGTAGCATATTTAGTAGGTTTTGCACACTCTGCAACAACACAAGCTATATGCCAACTTGGAAAAATGATCCTTAGGCATGGATAGGGTACAATACCTAGGCTACATTGTTGATGAGAATGGTGTGCATTTGGATCCATCCAAAATCCAAGTCATCCGTGATTGTTCAACCCCAACCACGCTCACTTAGATTCAGAGATTCTTAGGCCTTGCCAAATTCTATTGCAGGTTTGTGTTGGAATTTTCCCATATTGCATGGGCCCTCCTCCAAGTAACCAGGTGATCCAGAATTGGATCTTGGGACCAAAATGGGTCCAGGAAGGCCTAAACATAAAAGTTCTCATAATGGCTTCAAAACAGACATGTGAGTAGGTATCGTCGATACAAACCCAACACAACTTGAACAAGCTCAAACAAACGTCGTATGCTCCAGATATCTCGATCTGTTTGTTTTTTCAAACATGCAAAAAGTCAACATGTAAAAAGTCAACTTTGACGTGGAAGCATCTGGAGGTGACACATGGAAGTTGACCGTATAGTGACGTGGCTGACTGGGCAGGTATAGGTGGACCAATCAGGTAGTGACACATGTCACCACTACAAGGGTGACACATGGCATGGCTGTATCACTTACGTGGCAGGTACAATGGAAGGTGACTGGACTGACAATTGGGAAGACAACTGGATCAATGGGAGATTGATGCGTGGCATCGGATTGGACGAATGGGAAGGTGCCAAGTGGCTCAGACATGGGCTGCCACGTGGCACCCATTCATTGGGTAAATGTTTATTGAATTTTTTTTGGACTCTATGAGATTTGACTGCGCGACCTCCCACTGGGCAAGTGACTTGGCAGGTTCAGGTCTACCAACCCGCTTGTTGTTGTTTCTTATTAGTTATATGACTTCATCAATATAAATGTTGTAATGAATTTCATATGATGGAAATAAAGGGTTGGGGCCTATCCCCAACCCCTGATGTATTACCATTTGTCCATTGCAGTGACCATGCCTCGATTTAAATGCACGCGACCCATTTTACACCTAGCCCCGGTCCCATGCATACACATATGCCCGTTCTGATAACCGTGGCATGGAGGGTATGGGCTTAGCCCCAGACGATCGGGCTATCCTACCGACCAAGGGGCATAACCACCGGACGAATATCAGAGGGCTTATCCCATTGAGAGCACATGGAGGTTTTAGCCGAGGCCATATGGCCATCCACATGTAACCAAGAGCCAAATCGTCGGGGGGCTAGCGCACTACCAGATTAGCCTGAAGCTACATGGAGACCCTCCATATGACTAGGAGTCGAAAAAAAGGGGGTTGCACCCATAGTATGTGCAAAACGTGGGTTTTAAACATTGTAATATGATTTTAATTGATAGTATTAAACAATTTTAGAGATGTTTGGCCAATATTGGGGGATATTGGGCCCTTTTTGAGGCCAGATATTGGGGAGAAGTTGGGAGGTTGTTGCCAACTTTAGATCTATATAAACCAAGGGTTATTGAAGCCAAGGAGGAGGTTTAGACAAGGTTTATGCTGAAGAATTTCCAAGCCAAAGCCATTTTTATGTAGGGACGTTGTTGAGGAGAGCACCTTTGAGGGCCATTTCTGAGAGCTCCATTCATTCGATTTCAGTGGCGTTTCTTTTGTTGGGTTCCAAAGATTTGGTAGAAAAAGACAAAATCAGTTTGTAATCCTTTTGGCACTAATGTGATGTACTTTTAAATATCTGAACATAAATAATAAAGCCTCACCCTTTGAGACAAAGGCCTGGACACGTAGGCGATATTGCCAAACTCCGTTATCACATTGGTGTTTATGGTTTTTTGTTGTTCATGCTTATGTTCATATATATATTTATTTATGGTTGTTATGTTTCTTCATTAAATCTTACTTCTTTCATCAATTTCCTAAATGGTTAATTAACACATGCTTAATAACTCAACCATTGTTGTTTAAAAGATCTTTTCGGATCAAGTGGTATCAGAGCTAGTTGACGTTTGGATTTGAGTTTTGCATGATAACCAGGGAAAAACTACATTGTGGTGAAGGCAAGCTTGTTGAAGATAATCCATTGATTAGATTGAGAAAGAGAACTTCTCACAGTGAGAAGATGACATCAGAAGAGGGACTTTCTCAGGATGAGAAAGAGTTTCGATAAACTTTCTTCGCTATGTCGGAGATGATGAAGGTTTTGTATGAGGATTACTTGGAATGGAAGAGACCAAATCTGGGTGAATCTTCAAAGGTCAAAAGTGAAGAAGGAGAGGATCCTCCTCAAATTCCTCCTTCACCTCCTTCTTCTCCTTCCTCTTCAAGTTCAATTTCTAAAAGCACCGCAAGAAAACATGTCCATGAACATAAACAAGAAATTCCTTTACTAAAACGTGATGTGAAATTTGAATTACCTATGTATGATGGTGAAGTCAATGCAGAGAGACTTGATAATTGGGTTAGACAGATGGAGGTTTATTCCAATGTGCAACAAATCAAGGATGAGGCAACTCAGATCAAGTTGGCATCGCTTAGACTTACAGACACACCACTCATATGGTGGAAAAGTGTTAAGCCCTAATATTGGCTCATTACCCCTTAATTGGGGCATATTACATTAGTAATGTTATTTTATTTATGTCGGCTTTATTCCATTAGTTGTAGTGCCTCCTAGTCTCCTATATATACCAAGGAACATTTTCATTGGAATCATCTTGTACTTGAACATTTATGTAGGGTAAAGGAGGTTGCCCCCTCAGAGGCTTATTATCTGAAAGAGTATCTCTTTTTTTCAAGGTGCTAATTACTATTAGAGGTTTTTCTATGCTATATTGATATTTGGTTCTTAACATATGGTATCCCGAGCTCAAGGTCTTGAGGTTTCTTTGCTACATTTAAGATACCTTGGAATTTTCGCTATAACTTATTTTATACAACATTTCGGAAGGTGACTTAGAAGGATATTTAGTAGATGGATCAAGATGCGTTGGGTTCAAAATTAAACTCATGAGGCCTTATACTTTGGAGATACAACACAGTGCAAGATAGGGTTACGGAATCATCACGAGAGGAGTCATTCTGGTATCTGCTCTCAAAATTTTTTACGTAGCGTTCGGACCTTGAACCGTGGTAGTCACATAAATTAGTAAAAGTATCATGGTAAAATTTCATGCAGGTCATCTTCACGTTTGTAGATACACCACAGCAGAGATAGGGTATACGACTAGATCCTATTGACTAGTCTCAAGAATGTGTTCGAGGTAAAACAATCATAACTTCTTCCAGAGTATCCAAATTGAGTGAGACTAGTTTCATTGGATAATGGGCAGTCTGTAGTATTTGGTGCTAGTTTAAAAATTTTATATCAAATTATTTTGTGCACGGAGGCCGCTATACAAGTTAGATCTCCCGGAAAGGACAAAATCGACAAGTTGTGGGGAAGTTACCATAAATTCCACTTGACAAATCCAATTTTGATCATTTTGTGTATTCTTGAGAGAAGAAATATCAGAGAATTACATAAAACAAATTTTCATACCGAGAAGAGTAGAGCTTGGGAGATCTAGCGAGGAAGAAGAAGATTGTCTAGCATAACCACCTCAAAATCCAAGGTTCAAAAGTGATACTTGGCCAACATACCACCCAAAGGGAACTTCTACACCAAATAAGCCTCAGTTAATCCTACTTGGACTCTTCTTGAGAAGGTGAAGAAATGCGTAGGGACATAAATGATTTACAAAAATAATATAGTAACAAAGATGAACTACAAAGGATGACAGATTCAACTGAAGCTAAGTTGGAGGCAAAGATGGATGGTTTAAAAGAGGAGATCATGGAAGTATTGAAAAATTTGTGTGAGATAAGACACACGAAAGTGAAAATTCATCCCATGGGGAAATTCATGATGAGGACCTGAGGAAGGTGAATCAAGAATGGATAAACTCGACTTTGGGTTGAAGACCAGCCATGTTCCTAAGATCGATATGAGGAAGTTTGATGGCAAGGACCAATCACATGGATTATGAGAGATGTAGCAATTCTTTGATCTACATATTAATGACATACACAAAAAGGTAAAAATTGATTCTTTATATTTATAACCCGATCAATTTGTATGGTATCTATGGTTTTGATCTCGCATAAATCCTTTCGTCACTTGGACAATTTTTCCTTGGAGAAAATGATAGCACACTATGAGGATCTGAGGAGCAATACCTTCTTTGTGATTGAAAAATCTCAAGCAAAGGGTTAAGTTACAAAGCACATTATTAACTTCCAAAGGTGAATATAAAGGTATGAGATATTCAGTTGAGCACTTGATTGATGTATTCATAGGAACTTTAAGGATATCATTCAACATGAGGTTCACCTTTAGAACCCAAATCATTGGAGAGTAATGCATTTTAAAGGTGCTTAAAAGAAAGGTTGAAAGTAAAAATGGCTATGGCTACTAGAAGGACCAATCCCACAATCTATGTAGAAGACAATGCTCAGCCTAGCTACAAAACAACTCAACCTACAAGGGTTGACACCTCAACAATTGGAGGAAAAGAAAAGCAAAGGTTTGTGCTTTAATTGTGGCAGCAAGCAGAATGCAGGTAAGGAACATAAGTGTGGTGAGAATAAATTATTCTACACTTAGATTGTGAGAGGAAGAATAACAAGAACAAGAACATGAACCATCTCGAGATGGCAGTAGAAGCAATTTTATTAGAGTTGACTCCCATGATATAGTGTAATGCATTGGCGAGAATTATCACTCTAAAACCCCCAAGGTCGAAGGATACATCAAAAGAAAAGGTAATAGTCCTAATTGATTACGCAGAAGTACTCATAATTTTATTCACTATAAATTATCCAAAGCTCTCAATTGCTTTGTATCCAACACAATAGTTTCATGGCAGACAGGATGGAGGAACTATCGATTTTCGATGTTAAATGCAATAAGATCAATCTTACTATGGGAATATGTAATGAATAGTCCAATGATTTCTATACCCATGGGTGAATGCGGATGTTGTACTAGGAATCAATAAGTTACAATCATTGATAGGAACAATGGCTTTTAATTTTCAAGAACTTTTCATGAAATTTTCATTGGAAGGAAAAGAGAATTGAGTTAAGAGGTATCAAGGAAACCGGTAGGGTGATAAAGCTCTAATGGCATGACAAAGGTATTGAAAAAGGGGCATCAAGGTGTTGTGCACAACTATGTTCACTAGATGTTCAAACATCCAAGCCATCTATTCCTCAAGATCTCAAGGGATTCGTTATTAAGCATTCCAAGTATTTGAAGATATTCCCAAAGGTCTTCCACCCACTTTCGAAATCATGATCATGAAATTCACCTAATTCTTGGGGAGTGTTTCTCAACATCAAATATATATAGATACCCTTATGCCCGAGAAGAGTGAAATTGAGTGCATGGTTATGAAAGGAAATGTTAGAGGTTGACATTATTAGGCCTAGGCAAAGTTCTTACTCTGCTGTGGTAATGGTATTCAGAAAGATAGCTCATGGTGTGTGTGTCGGATTAAAGAGAGCCCAACAAGATCACTATTAAGATATGTTTCCCATTCAGGTGATTGATGAATTGTTAGATGAACTACATGGGTAATCTATTTCACAGAGTGGATCTCCATTCGGTATCATCGGATTAGAATGGAGAAGGAAGAAGATATCCCAAAAACAACATTATGAACTCATGAAGGCCATTATGAATTTTTGGTCATGCCTTTTGGCCTTACAAATGCACCTTCCATTCAAGGGTTGATGAATTCCATTTTCTAGCCCTTCCTTCCAAAATTTTAGTTAGTATTTTTGATGATATACTAATCTATAGAAAGTCTTGGGAGGATCATATGCATTATCTTGACAAGGTCTTGCAACTACTAAAGGAGCAACAAAAATATGCCAAATACATCCAAATGTTTCTTTTGGGTGAAGGAGGTAAAGTATTTAGGTCATATTGTATCTCATGAAAGGTGTCAGTAGACCCTAACAAGATTAAGGCCATGGCCAGTTGAGTCGATTCCCAAAACATTAGAAGAATCAGAGGATTTTTTGGGTTTGATTGGTTACTACCACAAGTTTGTTAAACACTATGGAAGAATAACAACACCTTTAATGAGACTAACTAAGAAGGATGCATTTTCATGGACTCAAGAGACAACTAAATCTTTTAACAACTTAAAGAGGTGAATCATGTGCAAAGCTCACATCTTGACCACTCTGGACTTCACAAAACCTTTATTGTGGAATGTGATGCCTCGGGAAATGGAATTGGTGCTATCTTAATCTGAAGGAAGGTCCACGGATTTTGAAGAGTCGACCACTCAAGGAAGGACTTACACAAACCCATTTATGAGAAGGAAATGATGGAAATACTACATGCATTGAAGAAATGGCGTCCCTTCCTAATAGGTTGGCATGAGGTCAAAGCAGATCATGATAGTCTTAAATACTTCTTGGAACAAAGAATATCTTGAAAAGAACAACAAAAATTAATTAACCAAGATATTGGGTTATAATTTTTGAAATCGTCTATAAAGGGAAGAAATGTTGTGGCGGATGCACTCGAGAAATGATGAATATTTTGAGGCCTTTCTATGTGCTATGTCGATCATCCAACTTGATTGGATAATAGAAACAAAGGATGAATGGAAGAATAGCGAAAAAGTATAGAGCTCTAGTTCAAAGGTTAGGCCCGAGTTCGATTAAATTAAGATACATTTACATGGAAAAATGATTCACTATGGTACACAGTTGCTTATATTTATGTAAGAACTCCCAGCTCAAATAAAAGGTACTATTAGATTGCACACCTCTCCCGGTAGTAGGAGGGCACTCCGGATTTTGAAAACCTACCATATAGAGTCAAGGATTTTTTGGGATGGCCTTAAAGTGATGTTCAAAGGTTTGTGAGTAGAATGTTTGGCTTTTAAGCAAAATCGAGTAAGAGCAATTAAGACCCGAGGTCTTTTACAACCATTAGCCATCCCAAGTCGATTGATGGGGAGGAGGTTTCCATGGATTTCATCAGGGGTTATCGAAGTCTAAAATATTGTCATCATGGTGATTGTTGATACCTTGTAATCTTATACAGGTTTTGTGAACTCTCTCATCCATTCAAATGAAATGCAGGTTACCCTTTGCATTCATGGAAACAGTTCAAAATCTACATGGAAGCCTAAAGATTATTGTAAGTGATAGAGATCCCATCTTCTTGGACATTTTGGACATAATTATTTTCTTGTTTGGGTGCCTCCAATTGGCTCATAGCTCATCCTATCATCCTCAATTTGATGGAAAACGAGGTAGTGAACAAATGTTTGGAAGGCTACATTCGTTGCTTTATTATCGATAAACCAAACACAATGGTTCAAATGGTTACCCTTAGCATAATGGTGGTATAACACTTCTTTTCATCTGCAACAAAAATGACACCATTTATGACACTCTATGGATACCACCCTCCTTCCATCACTTCTTCTCTAAAAGAAAAATCTAAAGGTTCAAAAGCGGTGGAATATCACATCGAGCATCAACAACAAGTTCTCCAAATCTTAAGGACAACACGACCATGGCACAAAATCATAGAACAACAAGCATATCAACATCGTAGTGAAAATTTTTTTGAAGTAGGGGATTGGGTGTTTTGTAAGACTACAACCATACAAGCGGATGTCCCTCAAACAGAAGCGAGAAGGATAATAAATTATCCGCAAAATGCTTATGGCCCATATAAGGTGTTGCAAAATATTGGTACTATAGCATACAAAATTGGAGTTTCCTTCATCTTCTGAAGTACACCCAGGTTTTCCATGTTTCATGCTTAAAAGAGGTTATATGCAATAAGATCAGTTCAAACTATATTTTCCGAACTTGACGAGGAAGGAAAAATCATGTTGGAGACTGAAGCCATCATTGACACAAGAGATTCACTGGAAGTGAGGAATAGATCCATTTGAGTATCTCATTAAATGGAGAAACTCTGGTGAAGATTCCACTTGGGAAGATGAGTCTTTTATACAAAAGCATCTAGAGTTACTCAAAGCATTACAAACAACACTTGTCTCAAGGGAGGGGGCATGTTAAAGCTAATATTGGCTCATTACCCCTTAATTGGGGCATATTACATTAGTAATGTTATTTTATTTATGTTGGCTTTATTCCATTGGTTGTAATTATACCTCCTAGTCTCCCTATATACCAAGGAGACATTTTCGTAGTCTCCTATATATACCAAGGAGACATTTTCATTTGGAATCATCTTGTACTTGAACATTTATGTGGGGTAAAAGGAGGTTTCCCCCTTGAAGAGGCTTATTATCTAAAATTATCTCTTTTTCAAGGCGTTGAGTACTTATTCTGAGGTTTTTCTATGCTATATTGATATTTGGTTCTTAACACAAAGCAAATTGCAAAATGGAACGAAACAAAGGGGTAATGTATTTCCATCATGGAAAGTGTTTATTTATGCACTTAGAAAGCAATTCTATCCTTTGGGTTATAAAGATAAAGTTTTAATTGAATGACAAGCTCTTAAACTAAGAAAAGGACAAACAATGCAAGAATTCACCGATGATTTTCATAAAATGGCATTGATGTTAGATATTCCTTTACATACCTAAGAAACTCTTATGAGGTATATAGGAGGTTTACTTGCACACATTCGTAACACTATATTCAGGTTTGGACCTACTAACCTTGATGAGGTTTCTGTTCAAGATACATACATTGAAGCAGGGAAAACATGAGTTGGTGTATCAGGGGAATCGTCTTCAAGGAAAGAGGACAAAAGGAAGTGGAATGGAAAAAAGGAAAATTCTGTGGCCAGAAATGAAGATAAGCCCTCTTGCAAGCATTGCAAGAAAGAGGGGCATGATGAGGACCGTTGTTGGCAATTGCATCCCGAGAAGAGACTAAAGTGGTTCATAGAAAAGAAAGGGAGGAAAACAGTTGCAACAACAACACGACCAACAAAATTGGGATCGGATTCATGTGATGAATCTAAAGTCTCGTTGGTTGGTTTGACAGGTAAAATTGGTAATGGATTTGATGATAGAAGTAAATTGTTTCACGTAAGGGTCATAATGCGACATACTAAGGTCGACACATTGATAGATAGTGGATTTCAATCTAACTTGATTTCAAAGGAATTGGTTAAACAATTGGGATTAAACACTCAGATGCATCATAAGCCTTACACACTTAAATGGATAAGCAACAATCATCAATTGCACATAACAAAGCAATGCACATTAAAATTTGCAATTTCATCTAAGTTTGTGGACGAGGTAACATGTGATGTGGTGCCACTCAGTGAATGTGGAATGGTCTTAGGCAGTCCTTACTTATATGATTGTAAAACAATCTTCTACAGGGAAATGAATCAATATCACTTAACTAAAGTAGGTCAAGAATATGCGGTTCATGCTCATCATTTAAAGGCAAGTAAATCTCTTCAAATTATGGAATAATTAGTAAAGGTGGATCATGCAAGAAACACACCTATAATTGTTTCAAATCAAGTAATCGATCTTAAACAAGAACAAGAGATGATTGTAGAATGGAAAATCAATCACACTTTGCTTCAAGATAAGTTGATGTCGTGCAAATATTACAAACAACTTAGCTCATTTGCTGTCATATTTCTGATGTTATCATTAGTAATGTTGTCAACATGGATGATAGTGGCTTTAGTAAGATGTGACATGGTACAAAAGGCTAACAATATGCTGTCAGTTATCATGATTGTTTTACAGTTGATCTTGATGAGATAAGTGCACAGGATAGAGTTCAAAGCCATAGAACAAGTCAGGTGGCCTAACCCGCACTTCATGACTAGTCAATAACCTTTTGGGGACCAAAAGGTCTTTAGTGGGGAGGTGCGATCCATAATTGGATCTCGGGACCAAAATGGGTCTAGGAAGGCCTAAAAATAAAAGTTCTCATAATGGCTTCAAAATGGACGTGTGCGTAGGTCTCATCGATACGAACCCAACACAACTTGAATGGGCTCAAACAAACGTCGTATGCTCTAGATATCACGATCTGTTTGTGTTTCAAACAAGCAAAAAGTCAAAAGGCAAAAAGTTAATGCTGACGTCAACATGATGTCATCATGCTGACATGGCAATGTCTAGAGGTGACATGTGGTAGCTGACCATACAATGATGTGGATGGGTTGTTGACTGGGAAGGTACATGTGGACCAATTAGGGAGTGACACGTGTCACCACTGCAAGGGTGACACGTGGCATGATTGTATGACTTACGTGGCAAGTGACTGGACTGAAAACTGGGAAAACATTTTGACCAATGGGCGATTGACACATGGCACCAGATTGAGCGAATGGGAAGGTGCCATGTGGCCTAGACAAGGGCTACCACGTGGCACCCATTCATTGGTTAAATGTTTATTGCAAAATTTTTGGACTCTACGAGATTTGACCACGCGACCTCCCACCGGGCAAGTGACTTGGAAGGGTCGAGTCTACCAGCCCGCCTGTCGTTGGTGATTATTAGTTATATCCCTTCATTAATATACATGTTGTAATGCATGTCATATCGCAAAAATAAAGGGTTGGGGCCTAAACCAAGGCTTCGATGTATTACCATATGTCCATTGCAACGACCATTCCTTGATTTAAATGCACACTACCCATTTTACACCTAGGCACGGTCTTGTGTATACACATATTCCCGTTCTCATAACCATGGTGAGAAGAGTATGGGGTTAGCCCCGGTCGTTTAGGCTAGCCCGCCAACCAAGGGGCATAACCACCGACCAAAGATTAGGGGGCTTATCCCATTGAGAGTGCATGGAGGTTTTAGCCAAGGCCATATGGTCATCCACATGTAACCAAGATCCAAATCGTCGGGAGGCCAACGCACTACCAGATTAGCCCGAAGCCACATGGAGACCCCCCATACGACTAGGAGCAGAGAAAAAGGGGGTTGCGCCCATAATATGTGCATAAAGTGGGTTTTAAACATTGTAATATGATTTTAATTGATATTATTCAGCAGTTTCAAAGTTTTTTTGCCAATATTGGGGATATTGGGTCCTTTTTGAGGCCAGATCTTGGGGAGAAGTTGGGAGGTTGTTACCAACTTCAGATCTATATAAACTGGGGGTTCTTGAAGCCAAGGAGGAGGTTCAGAATAGATTTATGGTGAAGAATTTCCAAGCCAAATCCATTTTTATGTAGGGAAGTTGTTGAGGAGAGAACCTTTGCAGGCCATTTCTGGGAGCTTCATTCATCCGATTTCAGTGCCATTTCTTTTGTTGGGTTCCATAGATCTGGTAGAACAAGACCAGATCAGTTTTTAATCCTTTTGGAACTGTTTTGATGTACTTTTAAATCTTTGAACAAAAATAAGAAAGCCTCACCCACTAAGACAAAGGCCTAGAGACGTAGGCGAGATTGCCGAACTTCGTTATCACATTGGTGTTTATGGTTTGTTGTTCTTCATTCTTATCTTCAGATATGTATATTGATTTATGGCTGTTATGTTTCTTCATTAAATATTCCTTTTTTCATCAGTTTCCTAAATGGTTAATTAACACATGATTAATAACTCAACCATTGTCGTTTAAAAGATATTTTCGGATCACCAGGGGTGGTGGTAAGGAATAATTTGTGTGGGGAATGTTCCAACACAAAAAATTTGATGATTTGAAGTAGTGCTTTTTCTCATCCCTAGTGCTTCCATTACCCAACCTTCAAAAACCCTTTGAGGTCGAGACATATTCTTCAGACTATGTTTTGGGCACAATTCTCACTCAGCATGACCACCCTGTGGCCTATCATAGTGAGACACTATTAGATGCCATTCGTAAGTACACTAATTACGACAAAGAAATGTACTCCATTATGAAAGCCTACCTCTATTGGAGGCACTACATTCCCGGGAAGGAGACAATCATCCACACTAATCATAAGCCACTGCAGTTCATGCAGACACAAGACAAATTGCATAATGAATTCCATTAGAAGTTGTCCACATACTTGCAATAGTTCCACCTCAACATCAAGTATAAGACAAGAAGTACCAACCGCGTCGTTTATTTCCTCAGCCGACCTCCAGTCGCGACACTCACCATGGTGCTAGACTCTTACGACCATGAGACCTCCGTATGGCCCCACCTCTATGAGAAAGATCCTGACTTTGCCACCACCTACCAGATGTTGGGCGCAAACACAATTGTTACTAATTTCCATATTTAGGATGTTTTGTTGTGCCATCTAGGCCATCATTGTGTTCGATCAAGAGAGAGAGAGAAAATATGATTTGGGAAGCCCACTGCAATCAGGTGGTAGGAAACTTCGACATAGAAAAGACAATGGACATGCTGCAAAAACATTTCTACTAGTCGAAACTTCGACAGGATGTCAACAAGTATATCAGGTCCTGCACTGCCTGTGATATTGCCAAACCAACCACTAAGAAACAATTGTTGTACAACCCTTTGCCTACTCCTGATAGGCCCTAGGAGTCCATCTCAATGGACTACATTTTGGGCCTTCCATCCACCAAGCGGGGAAATGACTCTGTTTTTGTAGTTGTTGATCTCTTTTCCAAGATGGCGATTATGGCCACCTGCAAGAAGAGCATCACAACGGAGGCCACTGCCAAGCTCTTATTTGAAGTGTAGGTACATTTTGAGATACCATAAAACATTATCTCAGATCGGGACAACCGGTTCTTCAACACATTCTGGTCAAGCATCTGGTGACTGTTGGACACCAAGCTCAGTAAATCTACTGCCTTCCACCCCTAGAAGGATGGCCAAACCGAGGTCGTCAACTGAATGATCGTGCATATCCTGCACATGTACAATTCCAAGAACCCCCACACATGGGATGAGAGTCTTCCCTATGTTCAACACAACTACAAGAGATCCCTACATAGCTTAACTAACCACAATCCCTTTCAGGTGGGATTGGGATTTCAACCATTGGGTCCCATGGATGTTGCACTACCCCTTGCAGTCACCTAGGAAGACTTGTCCCATGATGTAACTGAAGCTGACAAAGCCACCTATTTCATTGAGTGGATCCAACACATCCTCCAACAGGTTCAGGATATTTTACAAAAGTCCAATGCCAAGTATAAGCAACAACATGATCAACACTAGGTCCCACACAAGTTTCAGGTGGGTGACAAATTTTGGTTGCACTTGTAGGAAGAACGCCTTACAGGGATCCATCGGAAGCTTCGCCCACTCCATTATGGACCTTACACCATCACCAAGGTTGTGGGAGACAATTCTTTTGAGCTCAACATTCCCCCCTTCCTTGGCTTGCACCCTGTGCTCGATGTGGATCTCCTTTGGCCGTATTTTCCAGCATTATTGGAAAACTCAGAGATAGTAGAACAATTGAAACCAATAGAAATCAACCCTAACTGCATGGAATAAGAATCCACTAATCATATCATGGACACAAAGTTCAAGGGCACTCGCCAACAGAGGATCCAAATTTATTGGGTTGTGAAAGCAGGGTAGCTCCTGCACCAAGGAAAGTGGCTCACCCGAGGCTAAATTCAATAGAAATTTCCTCATATGATGGGGGAAATAAATGCAATGGATATCACTACTTCCTAAGGGGGGAGGATTGATCTAGGTGGATATCGATGGACACCCACCTATTCCAACTGGCTCATCTTGACAGTTTTTCAGTTTGGCAGTTTTTTCTTAGTTTTCGGGTCCTGAACTTCCAGGGCTACTTTGAGGCCCTAAAGAACGTTTTTAGGGATCTCCATAGTCAAATTGAAGACAAAGTCACAGTTTGACAGAACAATGTGTAGTCCTCAAATATATCTTTCCAACAGGCTATCATGCACCTAAAACGAAGATCGTATGCAAAATTTACGACCCCATGAAGTTGATGTACTAACCTACCCCAACGGGGCCCACATGATTTTTGGCGCTTCATCTCCTAGGGTTATGTTTTTGGATGTCTATGGTTTTGCTATTCATGTTTATTGTAAAAAGGCTTTCATAGCCTCATTGTACTCATCTTCTTACGAATGAGTGCAACAGTCACATCTCTTCTTGGAGATAAGCCGCCACCATTCTAACAAACTTGTTTTCAGTCTGCATTTTACAGTTTCAACATATTTATTTATTTAATATAAACCAATTTTATTGCATATCTGTTATTGTTCCTTGTGTCTCCATGTTAATAATAATAATAATCTGTGTTCATTTCGTTCTATTCATAAAATCTGGATCAATCTGCGTTGAACCCACAACCCTATGTGAGTCATTAAGGATGGAAGTTGGAACTGCGACTTGTTCAAGATAAATTATAATAAGTGGAGGAAGTCAGAGAAATAGTGAGAGTAGTGGGAACAACATCAGTTAGCATCACCAAGGTTAAGTACAACACCTAGTACAATGGTAGGGATAGATTATACATTGAGAATTATTGAGTTTCAGGGAATGGGGTCGGAGGACCCTGAGAAAAACTTGTTTGTATGTGACACAATATGGACTGCGAAGAATGTCTAGGATGAGGCGAAGAAAATCACGAAGTTTTCCACGACGTTTAGTGGTCTTGCACTATTGTGGTATGTGAATTTTCAGACAACTACTCTGACCGGACAATCAAGAAATTTGGCAGAAATCGAACAAGCATTGTTAAAGGAATTCGAGAAGCCGAAATATGAATCACAATATATTACAGAACTTAAGGAAATTAAGCAAGTGCAGAACTATGAACAAAGATTTAAATATGTAATGGGTAGGTTAACCTTTCAGATTCCTAACAAGCAACATTGAGAATGATTTATAGCAGGCCTATTTCCACACATTCTTTGTCTGTTAACACAACAAAAGTTCAGTCGTAGCGAGAAGATTTGGAAATCACGATGAAATTGGAAGCATCTGCTGTAGGAGATGGCACAAGTATGGAAGAGGTACAATCACATTTGGATGCACTGAGGATTCAATTATCAGAGATAACGAAGGAAAAGGAAAAACATGAACATGTTTCGTGTATAACATGTAAAACATAAGGCCATATGAAAGAAGAGTGTACAACCTTCGCGTAGTATATGGCCACCGAAGCACCAAATCTATTGGAAAGAGGAGTGGGGTACTGTAAGATATGTAAGACATGGGGCCATCATCATCTGAACCGTCATCTGTTAACTCCACATTAGGACTTCAAAATATTGAAACATGTTAGGAAGTGAAACATTTATTAGAGGTTGCTAATTTTTCTCTACAACTTAAGCATTAAAGAGACTTGTTATAAATATATTGGTTAAATAGGAACACTTTATCTGTATAGTAGTGCTTTGTCTACAAGTTCTTGGTTTAATAAGATATTATGATGTTCTTACTTAAATAAGATATTATAATGTTGATGGTGATTTTTTTTTTATTTTGGAAAATCTATAAATGTGTAAAACCCTTTTATGGTAAACAAATTCATATTACAATTTCAATAATTAAAATTTATAGTTTCTTCCAAATTTATTAAAAAAATCACTTAAAAATAAACATTAAAAAATCACTTAAAAACAAACATTATATACTAGGTATAAATAATTTTTTTCCTTTAAATTTTAAAATCGTGATGTAATGATTTTTCCTTGAGCCGATCTTTGGATTTGGGTTTAGAAGAAACTCCTCTTTGAGACTCTCACTACACTTGTTATTCTTTATGGATGTGAAGTCTGGGGCTATAGTATCTCTCATGAATCCTGAAGAAAGATAGAGCAAATACAAAACTTATTTTATAACCTATAATCTCAAAATTAAAGGAAATACCCTCTATCTCATCCTCCTCTTATAAACAAACCTCTCCCCCATTGAGAGCACGGATATGACTAGATACCTAATGTATAAAACCAAGTTAAACAACATGGAAGACAATAGGCTTCCTAAAATTGCTTCAAAATCGAGTTGTAACCACCATCGACTCAAGCAAGGATGGCATAAATATGCGTAGTCTTGGCTAAGCTATTGGTGAATCATGGAAGACACCATTTTGCAGAATAAAGATACTAATAAAAATATCATAAAATCAAAATTTAAGGAGAAAATGTGGTGTGATAAAGAGTTAGAGGAAAAAATAAAGTTAAGGTATTATAATGATGTAATCAACCCTATTCTAGAATATCAAAATTATCTATCTTCTTTGACGAGTGTAATGAAAAAAATAAGCATTGCTAAGATAATAACAAATTCTCACTAGCTCCATAGTGAAACTGGGCGTTGTTCAATTCCTAAAACGCCATAGGATAAAAGAGTGTGTTACATTTGTGACACTAAGAAGGTTGAAGATGAAAAACACTTTCTCTTATATTGTCTAGCCTATACCTAGATTAGATCTCATTTTCAAATTATTTGTCACAATACCAACCTTCATAACCTCTTAACTCAACAAAACTATGGTGATCTTGGAAAGATTCTCTTAATGTTTTTCGAGCACAAAAACAAAATTCTAAAGAATCGCAAGTAATCACTTACCCTCTTAACATCCGATAGACCAATTCGGTCTTAGTAGATGTTAATCATCATCATCATCATCATATTTATAACCTCCCAAAAAATCAAAGTGTATACAATGGTAGTAGTGTAATAAATATTGTATAATGGTAGTAGTGTAATAAATGTTGTATAGATTGACATATACATTGGATCTAAAAGCATTTTGATTCAACCATGTATATATGAGACAATACAATATTTATTACAATGCTGGAGGTTGTTTGCCCAAGAGTTTGAACAATGAGTTTGATAAGAAACATTGAATTAAGAAAAATTGACAAATCATAGAATACATGACACTATAGATTATTTTCATTTATCACCATCCTCAGTTACTAGGTGTCATAAATCAAACATTTAGAAGAAATAGGTTTAAACATTTTACTTTTTGGACTTTTTCAAGAAACCATTATTAGCTACTTAATTATTGGTAAAATTGCAATTTTTCATTATATAAATTGTAATTTGAATGCATCAGTGAATTCAGTGTCCTCTAAAGTCGGAATTCAGTGTCCTCTAAAGTCGCTACTACACACCAGGTTGTTGATATCTACAATTTCAACAAAACAAAATTGTTTACATATTATTGATAAAAAAAAAATGAAAAAAAGATATCAATAAATTTGTTTCTTTATGCACTTGGTAGAAAAATGATGACATTGAAACTTGTGAATTTGTTTTTCCTCCAAGATGATATGCGGAATTCAATGTGAATATATTGAATAATTCCTTGTGTGACAGAAAAACCGTATAGGTCATCGTCTCTGGACATCACTGAATTTTCGAAGGTCAATGTGGACAAAAGCAATGTAAAAGTTAACCAACCTCAACAAATTTTTGGTTGAAAAACATTCCGTATTCACTGTATTTCACATGGAAACTGTGTTTAAGTGTCCATGAAAATTATATTAGGTTTGGTTGTTCAGCAGCCGTTCAGTAGTTTCATAACAAATATTCGAAGAAGAAAAGGAATCTAACAATTATTATACATATAAAAAGTTTCATTGTCATGACAAAGTTTCACTGAGTGGGAAAAATCGAATTGTCGAAGATAACCCTAACCAGGCCAGTCAGCGACGTTTTCAAAACTTCAACGGACTTCAATAACATTTTTTTTCAAATTTCAATCACAACTAGAAGTTTCCCGTTGTCTCTATTCATTCTTGCATTGAATACGTACCTGGTTTGATTGGAGAAATTTCAAAAGACCTAATATGTGTTCTCTATATTCTATATTTGGTTGGTATAATCAAAGGCAATTGTATAAAAAGTGTGGAAAGTCATCACAAATTTATTGCAAACATGGTGATTTTAAAATGGATTTGAATCATAATTTTTTTTAAGGATATCATGAATCAGTTTTGAAAATTGACAATTACATGCATGTGAAATACTTTTTAAAATTGGCTGTCAATTCATTCTCTTCAATGAGAAAATCCCAGCAGACCACCGCTTTTGACTTTTAATGCCGACTGCCATGGCTTTCTTAAAAAGGCTAAACACTTAAAACGTTTGTGTGTTGTTGCGTGGACATGTTGCAGTCCAATTTCTCGGGCATAACCCACAGGTCAAGGATCGATTTGGCACAGGTTTCATGTATGAAGAATCGATCTCATTGCATAGGGTAGCTGCCGAGAATCTTCAAGGCAGACATAGCCCATGGAGCTTGGGCGAAATCTTCAACAATATTATAGTTATGAAAAACATGGGTATTTGGGTTATGTTTCGACCTTTTAAACACACCTTAGGCATGGCATCTCATTAACTATCAATTTCTCTATGTGGAGAGGATTTGGTAGTTTGGATGTAGACACTTCTTTATCTTTAGAGCCGACCTTAGTACATTGTAATTGTGACATTTATGTCTTATTCACCCATATACACGTTAGTGTTAGTGTTCTACATGTTTTGTAACATTTCCCAACTTGATTGAGATTCATTACATGCAAAATACACGAAAACAAAAGATTTAACCACTTTATGGTACCATTAATTAAATATAAATACAACAGTATCTACAATAGTCTAAATAAACATGAATGCAATTAATACATTCATCGCAATAGGTTATAAAACATTCTCATCCACAGAGTTAATGCACAACAATTAAAACTTAACACAGAAAATAGATAAAACATTTATCTTTCTAAACATTGTGAGTGGCTTGGGATGGACGTTCCACCCAACCATAGACTTGTTGTTCCATATTTCAAGAGCAAGTTACCTTGAGCTCGAGATAGGAACCCACAAAAGATGGTGTCTCTTATTGTGATTCGGATTTAGGAGCAGAACGAATTGATTAACAGAGTGAATACAATAAACAAGAGATATGAAGAACAATATATATATCTAGTGAACAATATCGTCTATTGAATAAATGAAATAGACTGAAACTGTAAAACTGAACTGAAACACTTGCTTGAATGGTGGTAGCTATCTTTGAGAAGAGATGTGGCTGCTATGCGCATCCCTTTGAGTAGCATGATTCCAATGAGGCTCCAGAGACATTTTTGATATTACTCAGGAATTCCAAAACCCTAGACATCCAAAAACCTAACCCTAGGAGGTGAAACGCCAAAAGTCATGTGGGCCCCTATGGGTAAGTTGGTACCTCAACTTCCTAAGGTCGTAACGTTTGCATACGACCTTCGTTTTAGGCACGTGATAGCTCGTTGGAAAGGTCTTTTAGAGAGCTACACATTACACCATCAAACTCTAACTTTGTTTACATTTTGACTGTGGCAATAAAAAAATAGTGTTTAGGGCTCCAAAATGGCCCTGGAAGTACAACAAGATGTGATGACATGAAAACATACAAAATAAGCTAGTTGGATTAGGTGAGAGGCCACCAATATCCACCTAGAAGATCCTTATGGCTTCAAACAACCCCAAAAGTGTAGAACCCACAATTACAAAGAAGTACACAAGAACGTGTTGAACTAAAAACAAACAAGAGGAGCTAGTTGGAATAGGTAGGTGGCCACCAATATCCACCTGGATCAATCCTCCTCACTTAGAAAACAATGGTCTCCATTACGTTGAGTCCTCCCATCACGTGAGAAAACTTCTGTTAGATTTGGCCCCAGGTGAGCCACTTGCCTTGGTGTAGGAGCTACCTTGCCTTGACAACCTGATAAAGCTGGATCCTTTGTTGGCGGGTTCTCTTGACATCCATGTCCACTAAATGATCAATGGATGCTTGTTCCATGCAGTCAATATTGACATATGTTGGTTTTAGTTGTTCTGTGATCTCTGAGGTGTCCAATAATGGGGGAAAATATGGTTGAAGGAGGTCCACATTGAACACTGGGTGCAAGCCAAGGAAAGATGGAGTGTTAAGCTCAAACGCATTGCTATCAACAACCTTGGTGATACTATAAGGCCCATAGAGAAGTGGGCAGAGCTTCCGATGGGGCCCTATGAGACGCTCCTTCTGCAAATGTAACCGGACTTTATCTCCAACCTGAAACTAGTGTGATACCTTGTGTTGATCATGGCGCTGCTTGTACTTAGCATTGGATTTCTGCAAAATCTCTTAGACCTCTTGGCGAATGTGTTGAATCCGCTCAATGAATCTGGTGGCTTTGTTGGTCTCAGACTGAACATGGGAAGAGTTTGTTTGTGTGGTGGCAAGAGGTAGTGCAACAATAATAGGACCTAAGGGTTAGAATTCTAACCCCACCTGAAATGGACTATGTCCGGTGGAGCTATGGAGAGCCCTTTTGTAACTGTGTTGAACATAGGGGAGACTCTCATCCAATGCAGGAGGATGCTTAGAGTTGTACATGCGTAGGATGTGCACAATCATCCGATTGTCAACCTCTATTTGGACATCTGTTTGGGGGTCGAAAGCAGTGGATTTAGTGAGCTTGGTGTCCAACAATGACCAGAGACTCGACCAAAATGTGTTGAGGAACCTGGTGTCCCGGTCTGAGATGATGGTCTGTGGTATCCAAAAATGGACCCACACTTGTTCGAAGAAAAGCTTGGCAGTATCTGCCACTTTGATATTCTTCTTGCACGCTTTGAGGATGGCCATCTTAAAAAATCGATCAATGACCACAAATATGCTTTCATTTCCTTGCTTGTTGGACATAAGGCCAGACATGTAATCCATTGAGATGGATTCTCAAGGCTTCTCGGGAGTAGGAAGAGGGGTGTATAAGCCTTGCTTCTTGATGGTTGGCTTGGAAATGGCACATGAAGTGCAAGATATGATATACTTGCTAACGTCATGTAGTAGTTTTGGCCACTAAAAATGTTTTTGAAGAATGACCATAGTTTTCTCCACACCAAAATGTCCTGCCATCCGACTGTAGTGGGCTTCTCAAATCATCTTTGTACTCTCGCTTTCAGGATCACAGAGATGGCCCATATGGAATAATAGTCTGTCCTGAATGTGAAAATCAGTGACAATCACGCCTATACCCAAGAGCTGATAGGTGGTGGCTAAGTCCGGATCTTGCTGATAAATTTGGGGCCACTTAGATGCCGCATGTCCATAGGAATGGAGCACAGTGGTGAGTGCAGACACGGGTGGTCGACTGATGTAGTCAGCGATACGATTTGAGATCCATGTCTTATACATGATGATGATATGGAACTTGTAACGCCCCCCCAACCGTTACATCCCACTTGGCCAGGCAAACGCTACTGTGCGAAACAACATCATTCTCATACTTAATTAATAACATGCATTTAAGTCATATTAAACACATTTAACTCAGTGTAAGCACAAGATTACTTCTAACATAAATAATCCCTACCATTAACAATAATTCATATGTACAACCGAATACATGATACATATAAGCATCACAGGCATGCAAAACATAATATTAAGCATAAGCTGATACTTATCTTTGAAACCGTGGTAATTCCACCAACCATGTGTAGGCCTTCCATGAACCTCCCAGCCTTAGACCACACTGCTCATCACTCTCAGCAGTGGGTCACCCCCGAGCTGGGACTAAGCTCCACCCAAGGCAAGGAATCCTAGTCTAGGCTCAGGTTACAGGGAAAACTGCATAAAATAACCGGAAGGATTCTTCCCAGGATTCCTTCTTACACCCACTACTCACGGACTCTCATTCCCCACATGCTTGATCCGCTCGGGAGTATACACCTTCAAAAGCACAGTCCATCAATGCTTCACCTCCCTCTATGGGTTTTGGCAGCATGCCAGATCAGGAAGTCTTATATCTTCGTAGTTGGTGTTGGACTCTCTCTGGAAGAAAACCACTTCCTAACAGACTCTCTCACCTGGAGGGAGTTGCTCACAGGCCTGATAACTTGCTTCGTCTACCACGTGCCTGACAATCCACTTCTTTAGCACACCCTTCGACTCAATTCCAAACGGGTGAGGGAAACCACAACAATATCAAGCACTCAATTGACACCAGGATGACGACCACAATAGAAAACGGGCATCCATGAGGCTCCACATGAACATACAATGGTCCGCAAGACACACACAGTCAAGCACTGCGCGACCACAACAGTCCACTGGAAACAGAGACACGAGCTTCCCAAAACTGGTGACAGACATATGCTGCAGCATAATAAGGCTCATTGATTATGAGACATTTGATTTTCCCCAACCAACAATACAGGACAGACTCACGGCTCAGGTTTTGGGGATGCATGAGGGTGTACAAAGATCCCACGCAGAGACTTAATGGTTCAGGTAAGGATTCCCTAGAACAAGCACCAAAATAGAGGTCGATCTTGGACACCTGCGAGTTCAGACGGAGGATGGAGAATGGGAGGAGGAACCCCCATCAAGGCTCAACTCGACAGTTTTAACTGCATGCGCTTGGATTGACACTTGTCACCCATGAAGCTCGTCCTTCCCATTTGGCAGTCACTTGTCCTTCCAAAGAGTTTCAACCTTATATTTTTCTTTGTATTTAAAAAAATACTTGTATGCTGATTCTTTCGGGATCAAGATAAATGGTTAATGAGATTATTGGGCAGCTATAATTTTTCGGTGTTCGACCAACTGAGTGTTCCAGTAACTAAAACTTTAAGATCATTTCTTGGCTTTTTGTTTTTAAAACACTTTTCGAAAATGTAGTTTTGTTACCAAATAACTCCCCTTTGAAATTTATACATGAGAGTTAATAGTCTAAAGAAGACTAACATGAAATCAGTAATCAACAATAAAAATCACTTCAAAATCATACTATGAACTTATCTCATACGTATATATTTTTCATTTTTTCAAACTCTTTTATTCAATTCTATACTTGATTTTTTTTTTTGAAAAGAGACTTTTAAAAATCCTATCCAAATCAAGGTACCTATTTAAGTAATTTAGGTTAAAAAGCAACGTACTGTTTGGAAGGACCTTTATGGGATCACATAACTAACATGTTCTTTTTGTTTTATTTTCTCTTCAATTGACTTAAAAGTCGAATGAGTTGAATTTGTTCTGCAAAATGTTTGACTTGAAAATGCAATTTTTTTTTTCATTAATACAACCATAATTTTTAATGGATGAAAGGCTTTTCACATTTCAACCTTGATGTTATAAATAATTCAAAAGACATCTGGTGAGGGAAATGAACATTGAAAACAGAAAAGACCAAGGTGCCATAGCTTAAGTCCAACTCCGACTACGACCTACGTTGTAGTCCAAAGGAACATCGAAAACTTCTACCTCTATGATGCAGGAGCATCGTTAGCAGCAAGCGAGCGCGAGTAGTGCCAACGCATTTTTGGCACATGTTCAAAGGTGTTTAAATTGTTTTGAAGTAGGATGCGACAAACATAAATGAAGTAGTTAAGAAAGGGCGTACTTATGATTTTAATCAGACCTTGAGCGTCCCGCTCTTGTCTGAAGGATTAAGAGGCATTTATGCTAGTAAATGTAAGTAGGTAGAATTAAATTCTAGATTAGACAGTTTTAGGAGTGGAGGGAAAACCGACTATAGANGACAAGAGCGGGACGCTCTTGTCTGAAGGATTAAGAGGCATTTATGCTAGTAAATGTAAGTAGGTAGAATTAAATTCTAGATTAGACAGTTTTAGGAGTGGAGGGAAAACCGACTATAGACACCCTCATATTGTATCATTGTAACATTATCAATTGAAGAGAGCATAGGAGAGCAGAAGCAATGAGCCGTGTAAAGTAAAAACCCATGCACATAAGTTCTGGATTAATACAAAGATCTTTAGTTCAGACTCATGGTGTTCAATTGCTTTCTGTGTTTGTACATGCTGATTTATATATGCTTGTTACTCTCTATGATGCATTTTCTTTGATGCGTGAGTATATGATTCATATTTAATGTATGAAATTAGAAGAGAGGGAGAGTAAGGAATGAGTTTCAATTGTTTCTCTGTCTAAGCAAGAGTTTTCCTACAAGAAGTGCAGCGAAATTGTCCGCAAGGTGTGCGTTGACAGAAATCACAGTTCGTCTCTGAAAGCTCAGGAGGGATAACATTGTTCTCATTCTCGCAGAAGTGCAAGTTGAGTACAGGACCCGTGAAAAGTGTGCGCAAGCTGAGTAGAGTCTCAGAGCTCACAACCTGAGGGAGTTATTGAAGGACTGCTGTTGCAAAGAGAGTGCGCAGAGTCGAAGAATTCAATACATGGAGGTATTGAAGGGTTGCTGCAAGGAGTGCGTGCAGGAGTCTTCTTGAAGACTCGAGTTGTGGAAAAATATTAGAAGAGATAGAGTCTTCGACATTGTCGAAGAGAAGCTCAAGAGGGTTAGTGCCTTGAAGTGTTGAAAGAATGCGTAGTGACATTGTTTTGCTGGTGGACAAGTTTTGTGAAGGCGTACTTGTTCATTTCGTAGGAGTTATTAAGGAGGAATTGGACGGTTGAAATTCTCCGTGGTTCGCGAAGTTCTGAGGGTCGTCAGATCTTACAAAGGAGTAGGGAAATTACGGAAAGCATTCTTCAAGTGCAAGCTCGGGATTAATCAGACCATTGGATCACTCGCATAATCTCATTTCGTGGATTCACGAGTTGAAGGGTCAAAACCCTTGCATCAATATTCGTGAGGTCACGAGGTGCAAAGTCCCGAAATAGCGAAAGAATCTGAGCCATCCAATTGGAAGAAGGACACATGTCACGAGATCCTCTCTATCGAAGATTCAAACACCGAAGGTTAGAGAGGGAAGTCCTTCAACTTCATGAGTGGCGAAGTTGTGAGAAGGTCAGGACCATCCATCTGAGGAGGATAGGTGGCAAAGATCAAGGGGTCTCGCGAACTCGGAGGTTCGGAGGTGAGAGAACCTCTTCTCGACATCAGAAGTCATGAAGTGTCAAGAGCCGAGGTACAAGTTTGGACATGTGGCAGAACCACAAGGTGGGGTCCGAGCGGTTGACAGGCGGACACGCATCGCCTGGGAAAATGAGTCAACACTCCATTGACTTCTTGCATCTCGAAGATTCACAGAGAAAGGGTATGAGAGTTCAACCCTTCAACTTGTGAAGTCACGAGTAGCGAGAGCATGATAGGGAAAGTAAATATCGCTTCTCGGGGGTTCGTGAAGGGACGGTGCCAAGGTTGGACGCTACAACTCGCGAGGTGGCCAGTTTTGCAAGGAGTGCGAAAGGAAGGTCAACCTTCACTGACTTTCAAGTCTCGGAGGATCGCACAAGGAAGGAATGAGAGTTTAACCTTTGAACTCATGAAGTGGTGAGTAGCGAGAGGAGCTAGCGTTAAGCTTAGCTAGTGGTCATGCGTAGAAGGCGCTGACAAAAGAGGAGCTACACCCATTTCATGATTTTGGGTATCGCGAGATTGGAAAGGGGGAGTCGGGAGCCTCGAATCACGAACTCGCGAGTGGCGAGTTGTGACAAGAACCTTTTGGGTGAGGCCTTGGTCATAGTGTTGTAGTTGCACGGAGAAGTGGAGCTCACGCCTAGTGCTGTTCACGCAGGGGAGTTTCTGAAAGGACCCGTGGATCGATCGAATTGAGATCCCAACAAGGAATCAAAAGAGTCGATCCGACTCAAAGTAGGTAAAGAACGATCCTGTGAGCGGACTTCGGCCCGAGGGTCGGGGAGGTCTGCGTCAGTTGGTATCAGAGCCCAAAAATATTTCTTTTCTTTCTGTAGTAGGGAAAAGAAAGATTCACCATGCTGCCGAGAAGAAGATACAGACAAACACCCGATTCGCCAGAGGAAGGGGAGATGTCAAGAGAAAGGGGTAGGCAGGTGCAAAATCCAGCCATGGAAAGAGAGATGCATAGCCTACGTTCTAGAGTCGTGGACATGGAAATAAAACAGAGGTGCACAACCGATGTTGGAGATGTCAATGAATCTGAAAGTGAAGATGAAGCTGAAAATGAAAGAGAAGAAGTTGCAGTAGAAGATGCAGCAAATGAACACCTGATTAGGGTTGTTGCAAGAATGGGTGCTAGAGTAAAAATGGATATTCCAATATATGAAGGAAACCTGGATGTTGAATAGCTTCTAGACTGGATTAGAGCTCTGGACACATATTTTGACTATGAAGATGTCAAGGAAGATAAAAAGGTCAAACATGTTGTCACATGATTGAAAGGACATGGAACATTGTGGTGGGATGAGCCACAAGCTGACAGACGCTGCAAAGGCAAGCATAAAATCAAGAGTTGGGATAGGATGATTGCGAAGATGAAGGCAAAATTTATTCCCAGGGATTACCAAATTACTCTGTTTTAGAGAATGCAAAATTTGAGACAAAATCTGATGTCAATAAAGGAGTACATTGAAGAATTCTACAGGCTGAACATCAGGGCAGGTCATCATGAAAGTGATGATGAAAAAGTTGCCAGGTATATGAATGGTTTGAGATACGACATTCAGGATGAGATGAGCATGATGACCATCCGAATGGTGGAAGATGCTTATAAGATGGCTCTAAAGGCTGAAGAGAAGCTGAGCCAAAAGAAGAGTCAAAGAGGCTGAGGCAAAAGTTAGCCTAGAGGCAAGACAATTGTCCAGGATAGAAATCATAAACCCAAGGAAGACTGGAAGAAACCTCAGACTCAAACTGAGAGAGGTGGAAGCTCATAGAGAGGTCAGTATGCTGATGGAAACACTTTTCCTCGTGCTAGAGGTAGAGGAAGAGGAAGAGGTGGAGTGGTGAAATGCTTCACATGTGGAAAGGTTGGACACAAGTCTTATGAATGTTCAAATAAGAAGAAAGAGGGAGGTGAGACTCACATTGCCGAAGCACAAAGGTGGAATGTTGAGGCAAAGGATGCTGAAGGCGGAATATCACCGGTGATGAGGAAAGTTCTCTTAACGCTAGAAGAGGAGGCGAAGAATCCAGTGCAAAGGAACAGTCTTTTCCGGACTGCTTGCAAGACCAAGGATAGGGTATGCAAGGTCATTGTGGATAGTGGTAGCATAGAAAATCTTGTTTCTACAGAGATGGTAGAAAAGTTGGAGCTGGAGACTATTGAACATCCAAGTCCATACAGAGTTTCGTGGCTACAAAAAGGACACCAGGTAAATGTCACTAAACAATGTTTAGTTCAATTTAAGATAGGAGGATATAATGATAAGATATTGTGTGATGTCATTCCCATGGATTTTTGTCATCTATTGCTGGGTAGACTATGGAAATATGATATAAATGTGATTCATGATGGGAGAAAGAACACATACACCCTAGAGAAGAATGGGAGAACTCACATGTTGTTGTCGATTAAGGACAAAGAGGTGAAACCTGAAGTAAGAAACACTGTACTTCTCATGAGTGGGAAGGAACTTCTTACAGAGGTTAAGAAGATGGAGGAACCACAATTCATTGTGGTCAGGAAGCCTAAAATGTTTTTGACCAGCACAAGAGTGGATGATCTACCAGAGGAAATCCAGCAGCTACTGGAGGAATTTGCTGATATAGTAGTGGACGAACTACCTCGTTCGTTTCCACCTATTAGAAGTATAAGTCATCACATTGATCTTATACCTGGAGCTAGTTTACCAAACAAGGAAGCATACAGATTGACATCACAGGAGAATGAAGAGGTCAAAAGATAGGTCCAGGGTTTAATGGACAAAGGGTTGATTAGAGAAAGCTTGAGTCCATGTGCTATTCCGACAGTGCTTAGTCCAAAGCAATACGGAGGCTAGAGGATGTGTACTGACTCGAGGGAAATCAACAAGATAACTACAAGGTATATATTCCCATTGCTAAGAATGGATGATTTGATGGATTTCTTAAGTGGGGCCATTTTTTTTTCAAAATATGATTTGAAAAGTGGTTATCACCAAATTCGTATGAGAGAAGGAGACAAATGGAAGACAACATTCAAAACCAATGAAAGGTTGTATGAATGGCTTATCATGCCGTTTGGTCTAACAAACGCGCCAAGCACTTTCATGAGGTTGATGAACGAAGTCCTGAAGGAGTTCATTGGAAAATTTGTCATAGTATACCTTGATGACATACTGATTTTCAGTAAAACAAAGGCAGAGCATCTGAAACATTTGGCTACAGTGATGCGGAGACTACAACAAGAGAAGTTGTTGATAAATATGAAGAAATACTCATTCACGAAGACAGAGCTCATTTATTTGGGGTTTGTTATTTCTGCAGATAAGTTGAGGATGGATCCAGATAAAGTGGAGGTAATTAAGAATTGGCCATCACCAAAGAATATCTTTGAAGTTCGAAGTTTTCATGGATTGGCTAGTTTCTACAGGAAGTTCATCAGGAATTTCAGTGGAATTAGTGCACCGATGATGGACACAGTGAAGAAAAGACATAAGTCTTTTCATTGGACAGAAGAAGTAGAGAAAAGCTTCAACTTGTTGAAAAGGAAAATCACAGAACAACCAATTTTGGTGTTGCCGTATTTTAAAAAGACATTTTAAGTAAAATGTGATGCAAGTGGATTTACAATAGGGGCAATCTTGAGCCAAGAAGACATGCCGATAAAGTACTTCAACGAGAAGCTGAATGAAACCAAAGTGAAATACTCCATGTATGACAAGGATTTCTATGCTATTATTTAGGCATTGAAGAAATGGAGACACTATTTGATCCCTAAGGAGTTTGTTTTATAAAGTGACAATCATGCTTTGCAATTTGTGACTCAACAGGAGAAGTTGAATCAAAGACATGTAAAATGGGTTGAATACATGCAGAACTTTACTTTTGTAATTAANATGGATCCAGATAAAGTGGAGGTAATTAAGAATTGGCCATCACCAAAGAATATCTTTGAAGTTCGAAGTTTTCATGGATTGGCTAGTTTCTACAGGAAGTTCATCAGGAATTTCAGTGGAATTAGTGCACCGATGATGGACACAGTGAAGAAAAGACATAAGTCTTTTCATTGGACAGAAGAAGTAGAGAAAAGCTTCAACTTGTTGAAAAGGAAAATCACAGAACAACCAATTTTGGTGTTGCCGTATTTTAAAAAGACATTTTAAGTAAAATGTGATGCAAGTGGATTTACAATAGGGGCAATCTTGAGCCAAGAAGACATGCCGATAAAGTACTTCAACGAGAAGCTGAATGAAACCAAAGTGAAATACTCCATGTATGACAAGGATTTCTATGCTATTATTTAGGCATTGAAGAAATGGAGACACTATTTGATCCCTAAGGAGTTTGTTTTATAAAGTGACAATCATGCTTTGCAATTTGTGACTCAACAGGAGAAGTTGAATCAAAGACATGTAAAATGGGTTGAATACATGCAGAACTTTACTTTTGTAATTAAGCATATTTCTGGAACTGCTAACAAGGTTGTTGATGCTTTGAGCAGTAAATGTTTGCTATTGCAGGAGTTCAGAGTCAAAACACTGGGTTTTGATGATCTCAGGAACATGTACAAAGATGATCCAGACTTCAAGGAAGCGTATGAAGCAACTGAGAATCCAATTCTCAGGGACACAAGTCAATGGACAAAATACATGATCCGGGAAGGATTACTGTTTAAGGGTAATCAACTTTGTATTCCAAAATGCTCCATGAGGGAGAATCTGCTGAAGGAGGAACACAGTGGAGGATTGGCCGGACATTTCGGTCATGAAAATATGTTCTCAAAGTTAAATGAATCATATTTTTGGCCAGGAATGAGAGAAGACATCAAAAGATTCATGGACATATGTAGAATTTGTCAGCATTCAAAAGGAAAGAGGCAGAATGCAGACTTATATCAACCGTTACCCATACCTGAGAGGCCGTGGGATGCGGTAAGCATGGAATTCATATTGGGGCAGCCGAGAACCCAAAGAGGGTTTGACTCGATCTTTGTAGTGGTGGATAGATTTTCTAAGATGGCACACTTCATACCGTGTCAGAAAACCAATGACACAACTCACATTGCGAACCTGTTTTTCAAAGAAGTCATTCGACTTCACGTCTTACCAAGGAGCATCATATCAGATCGAGACACCAAGTTCGTGGGACACTTCTGGAGAACCTTATGGAAAAAGATGGGAAAAAACTTGTCATTCATTTCAACTTATCATCCTCAGATGGATGGACAGATAGAAGCTATGAATAGGAGCTTGGGAGACTTGTTGAGGAGTTTAGTGACTGAACATCACAGTCAATGGGACAACATTCTGCCACAGGCGGAATTTGCTTATAATGATTCGCTTAACAGGAGAACAGGGCAGAGTCCGTTCCAAATTGTTTATGGGACACAGCCAAGAGGAATTTCTGAACTGAGGGATTCAGAATGGGATGAGATAAGAAGTGCTAGTGCATAAGATTTTGCCGAAGCAATGAAGGAACTTCACAATCAGGTGAAGGAGCGGTTGCAAAACTTGAGCCAGGAGTATAAGCATAGAGCAGATCAACACAGGTGACAAATTCAGTTCAAAGTTGGTGATTTGATTCTTGCACACTTGAGAAAGGAAAGGTTCCCGAGAGGAACATACAATAAACTGAAAATGAAGAAAATTGGACTATGTAAGGTCTTGAAGAAATTTGGGGCAAATGCTTATGAGATTGAATTACCCGATGGGATTAGAATTTCTATGATATTCAACATCTCAGATTTGTACCCATACAAAACTGGAATAGACAGTGGACAACCAGAGGTTCAGTGGACAAAACAGATGCCAGTTGTAGAGAAACCACAGATGGAAAGCATACTGGACAAAAGAATTAGCAAAAGGACCAGAAGAAAGGAATATTTTGAATACTTGGTCAAGTGGAAGGGACATCCAGTTGAAGACGCTAGCTGGGAAAATGAAGATGAAATCTAGAAGCATGGACAGACTGTGTGAGAGCTCATGGACAGGAGCCCATGAAAATTTTCAAGCGAGGGAGTATGATGCAGGAGCATCGTCAGCAGCAAGCGAGGGCGAGTAGCGCCAACGCATTTTTGGCACATGTTCAAAGGTGTTTAAATTGTTTTGAAGTAGGATGCACCAAAAATAAATGAAGTAGTTAATAAAGGACATACTTGTGATTGTAATCAGACCTTGAGCGTCCCGCTCT
>SNQJ01S0010466.1:43275-57503 GCA_010110895.2 Picea sitchensis
CCACTCCCGAATCGCACACGCGCTCCCTCATGAAACACTACGCTCCCTAGTTTTTGAGGGAGCGTCCACGACACAAACACTCCCTGGACGCTCCCTGAGCACTCCCAAGGGAAAGAAACGCTCCCTGAGCCTGCGCACGTTAGGAGAAGAAATTGGTCATTTTTGGGGTTTTTTTTGTTTTTTTGGAGAAATGACTCATGGGAAAGGTAGCCTAGAGTTAGCTAAGACTACTAAACACTCTTTCACTCCCATTTCTCTCATTCTATTTCTCATTTCATCCATTTCTTTGCTAAGAGAGTTTTGACTCTTGAGAGGGTTCTTGCTAGTTCTTGAGAAGATTGAAGGGAGATTGAAGGCTACTATTTGTGAGAGCTTGGAAGAGAGATTGAAGGCTACTATAGTCATATTCAACCACCATTGGAGAGCTAAAGAGGTAGGCTCTTAAAGCCCATTTTTCTTTCTTGTTTTGTTTTTTTGTTAAATGCATGTATTGTAAACTAGTTTCTTCTCCTACTCTTTCCCATTTCTCCCGCAACTTATTATCAAGGGCCAAGGTTCAACATGCATGATGTTGATGTCAATGTGGTGTGCCATTTTGGTTCCATTTTTTATTATAATGATGGTNGACGTCATCATTTATGCTTGATTTAGGGTTTTAATTATGACATTTAATGTAAAACAATATTTTTGATATAAACTGGCCATGTCAGCCTTTTTTGACCTAAAGTAAAATTAAAGGTCAATGATATTGTATAAATAGAGAGCCAAAACTCTCATTTGATGATCATCTTTCACTCACACTTGTGTTAGGTCTGAAATTTGCGGACCTCATTAGGGTTTTTGGACTGAAATTTAGTGCGCACTTGTTGGAGGAGGGCTATTTTTGGTGAATTTGGCATTTTTTTTGGTGGAAAGTCTACAACTAGGGTTTTGCTTGATGATGCTTGGTGAATGTGAGTAAAATTCTGCAATTCTTCTCTTACTTGAATGGTTATGGTGTTTTACTTTGCATTTTGTTAATACTTATGAAATTGCTAGCCTAAACCCTAGGGATCAAGCACATGTTATTGTCCTTGYTCTAATTTGCTATCCACCTACTATATTGTGCCAAGGAGCCGTTTTATTGAAGCCATTGCTAGGGCCTTGCCACTGCAACAGCCTAGCATTTGTTACTTCATCCTAGCTGATTTTACTTTATCATTGAGTTAAAGGAGGAAAATCTACTAAGGCCTAGGGTTACCTACACCTTAGTAATCGTTTTCCCCTAGGGTTTGGTGGTTGAAGCCTTGGTTTACAGACACTTCATCCATCAATTCCTCTTGTCTTTGGCTCTATTAATATCATCTTGCTCCTTCAATTCTTGCACCCACTTGTTGACTCCATTTTGCCCTATGAAAGCACTAGTCTAAGATTTCTCTCTCGAGTGTTTTGATCACAACCTTCAAACAACTAAATCTTTGAACAAACTACTAACACCTTCTAACTCTAGATTAGATTGATCTACTAACCTTATTGCTGCTATTATTCAATTAAGTTACAGCCATATTTTGCAGCATTTAAAGCTTCTCAAAGTGATTGAAAAGATTGACTAATGCATATCCTTTTGGGCTTTTGATGAACTTTTGGTGTTATGACATTAATGATTAATCATTCCTGCTCATTTTGAAGCCTTTCTAAGGCATTAATTGTGAATTATTGTCTTGTAATTATTGCTGCTACACATATTTGTTTACTTCATCAACATATTAGTCAATTGCTTTTATTTGAGAAAGTCTCTGGTTATATGAAGTACTAACCAACAAGTGATCTTGCAAATATAGTTTTATGTTGCTTTGTTTCGGGCAGGTACACTTCTGGTTTATTATCTCTTTATTGGTTGTTTAACTGGACTTTTTGATCGGTGGTGACTTGTGAGAGGGAACCTTTTCACTTGGCCTTTATCCCTCGCCTTCTCAAAACCCCAGGTCACTAGGGACGTCTCCCTTGGGCCTACCACCCTAAATAGAAAGAGACATCCTATTGAGGTGACAGTGATAGGATAGTCTCCCGTTACGCCAATTTGTCTTCATTTGCCTTCCCTTCTATCAAAGTACAAATTGCGCGATAACAGGCCCCATAGGAAAAATAATAATAAAATTGAATACCTAGAAATAAGAAGTCGATCCCAGACTGGCACCCAAATTAGTATAAATATAGGACTAGCTCATTTCATTTTGACAGTCATACAACTCCTTTTGCATTGCGCACAAGGGAGTTGGAACTGTAGTTTTGGTAGTTTCGCTAATTCTGGGTTACTGGTTATCTTGGACAGTGCACTACACTTGGAGAAGCTCTTGCTTGGTTATTCTTGGTCATATTATTGAGGAGGTAGGTCTTTGTGATGCTAGCCTTGGGGATGATCTTTTCTGTATGGTATTTTGGCTATTGATGGTGATGTACTAGTAATATCTTGGACTTAATTCTTCTAGAGAAAAGTTGGCTGCGTTTTTCCTGTGAAAGGGTTTTCCCAGGATATATCTTTTGTCTCTTGTCTCTTGTGCATGGTCTAATGTTTTTATGGTAATAGTAAGAAAATCATACGCAAAATAATTATCAGATCTGAAACTAATTAGAACACCGACACCTAGTACCAACGACAACCCTTGTCCCTTCCATATTCAAGAAGGCTGGAGATAAATATTCTCCCACATAGAGAGTCACTCCGTCCATGCTAAGGGAGAGTGTGGTTAATGTGTGAGGCCATGAAATAGGAGGTTAAAGCAGAGTAGGATTCGATCTGTGGGCAATTTCTTTGCACGACGTCAGTGGTACAAAGGGGTTGAGTAGGTGCCAATCGACGTGCCAGTTGGACGGTACCACAACTACGACCAGGAGAGGCTTGATGCCATCCTTGCCATTAATGGCCAACCTATAAACAATTTTTAATTTACGGGTTGCATTGCTTTAACGTTTTTTGACTTTGGAAAACCAAGATAGAAACAATGATTCGACCTTTGAATGTGTGTGCATTATTCTGTTTTTTGGTGTCTCGATGCCTAATATGTTCTTGTCGTCGTTGAATTTGTGGTTGAAAGTTATAGAAATGCTTTGGAAATATCAAAAACCATTGGCATATTGAACACACCCGACCCCTAAGTACCCTTTTTAGGGATGGGGCATCAAAATTTTGCTTTCCTTAATTGTCTCGAATCCTCTTCTACTCAACCGTGGCTTTCTAACGAATGCTACCAGGCTCAAATCCGAGCTTTGGATTGCAAGCCATGGCCTCCCAAAGCTCCTCGGGCGTTATTAGTCAAGGGCCACGGGGTGCTCACGTGGGTCCATCTCATTCGTATCATCCCAAGTTCCCTGAAGTCACGGAGATTCCCCAACGTTCCTACATCCACGGTGGAAGTCCATCCACCGTCCAATCCAACGACGGAGCTTCATCCTCGTTTAACTCATAAGCTTAAGGGAAATTCGACGTTCAACACTTTCGCACAGAACGCCCCTTTTTCTTTCTATGCGCATATCCTTCGGAGTCCTGAACTCCAGAACTCTCGAAGGATCTTGAAATCTTACCACGTGGCTCCGGCCTTCGACCCTTTCGGCTTATCCAAGATTCTACACTCCAAACCTCTGTAGTTCTGAAGTCCAAGACTCTCGAAGGGTCCACCCTTACACGTGATGGCGTATTAAATGCAGAGGCAAGGACATGTGGGTCCCGAGTACTCCACCCTCTAATAGGCCAAGCGAATATGTGCTAGGGGGGTGACACGCAACAAGGAAGAGATGACACGTGGCCCCATCAGTGGGTGGCATGTGTCACATTCTAATGGGAACACAGGGTCTGCGAAAAACACAAATCAATGTGACACGTGGCACGTCGAACATGGGTCCACGTCATCCTAAGCAACGTTAGCGTGCCACGTCACTCCGGATTGACAACCTTCCAACGCCCCTTAGATCTCACGGTCGAGATGTGACCATGTAAATCCAAAGATCTACGACCTCCGTTACTTAGTAACTTCGACGTTTGGGGAATCCGCTGTGTAACTTCCTCTTTGTTCTCGGAGTGGTCAACGCTAGACTAACCGCAACGTAGATCCAACGACCAGGGAGGATCCCGAAGCGTCCCTGGATCTACAGTTCTCGTCGCTTTGCGAGTTCGATGTTTGGGGGTTCTACCCGCTCCACACTCCTTTTCTCCCGAAGTAGGACTTCGCCGAAGTGTTGTACACGAGTCCCTCCACTGGTTGATCGGATGGTTAAGAGAGGTTCTCAATGGACTCCCCAGATCCACGACTCACATTAATTCGCGACTCCGACATTCGGGGGATTTGGTGTAATGACATCGCTGTTCTCTCGAAGTGGTCAACGCTGGACTGACTGCGACATAGATTCAACTGTTAGAGAAGATTTCGAGAATCCTCGGATCTACGACTTGCATGACTTCGGGTCCGGTAAGTGGGTCAGGCTTTAATGGTGGGGCAGGTCCATCGGTCATGGTTAGGGAAATTGCCAGATGTTGGTCAACCTCCCCGGTAACCGCACCAGCAGGTTGCCTTCAGTTGTTTTCGAGGGTGTAAAGTCATATCGTTCCAGAGCTCCGAACTCCCAGAGTTTTGAAGCCAAAAAAACTTACTCCTTTTGGGCCTAGCTAAGGGTTCCAAGGTCCCGGTCATATGGATTCTTGGACAAGCCTCGAGACTACACTCTCAACACTTAGCCGCGATTTGGTTAGAACCGAGGACATGAGCCCTCGATCACACAGGTGAAGGGTTTGAAGGAGGCGCCCTCCTTCCACAGAGCTCGAACTTAGTGGCCTGCGAAGGGTAAATTGAGGGGTTGATATGACTGAGGTGTTCCAGTGAATTCTGCCCCGACACCTATATTACAAATTCATTTCGTGGGAAGATTTCCCTAAGGATTTTCCAACAAGTACAGAAATTGTAAATTTATTCTTAAATTCTTTTAAAGACCCATGTCTAATAGTTCTCCTGCTGCTATGTAGAGGCAAACAAAAACCATGTAAATAAGGTAGTTTACAGAAGAATAATAAGTATTTATAATGATTTATCAAACACTGTAAAATTTAAACATAAACAAAAACATTCAACCATCACTTCCATTCCAACACACAGAGTATGAAAATACTTATCAGAAATCAAAATCGTGAAGCAACTGCTGATAGGGGTGCCTGTTTCCACCCAACCATAGGTACAACCACTCCTGAACGGATTTACCACTGGCCACCCCCTAGCTAAACCATGATGCTTTGAGAGAGACTCCTTCTTCTTGTTTAGCGATAGTCAGGGACGAAGGTTACTCTCCTCCTCCCACAGGAACTTAGCAAACGGTTTTCTCTGTACCAAGCAAGGGGGCTTGCAACGAGTACTTCCACAGTCACTTGTCCTCTTTGTAGCCTCGTTTATCGACTTGGACTGAAAACGCTGCCAATAGCTTCTTGCACCCAGAATGAATTTATTTCTCAGTTCTCCTTCGAATCAAAGCGCTGCAAGCGCTCTCCTCTCTTTCTGGGAGATTAGTCTTTCGACTCTTCTTCCTTTGCCCACGAATCCCTTCATTTCTTGCCTTCCTTAGCAAGATTGCGTGCGTCCGAATCCCCAACTCGTGGTCAGGTCAGGAAGCCTTACAGATGGGTACTCTGCCTATCTCCTCATTAACTCTTGAGGAGGGCTTCCCAACTACCAGCATGATTGGTAATTCATTTATGGGTCAGAGGACTGTTCTGGGTCTAAGTAATTAAATTCAGTAAGGTACTGGTCTGGTGGGGGTCATATCAACCATTTCTGGTTCCCCTCACCATCTCTCTCATAGCATCATGGTCTACCTTGGCAAACCCCCTTCAGCAGTTATGCAACACTATCCATTAATAACATAAATATATACATTACATTTTATAACAAAAAGGCTCATCAAATCCAACATTCACACATATTCAGTCTGCCATAGTCTTTTTGGCAAGTTATAATTATATTTACAAGCTGCGGAAAACATGGGCATTACACATATCTTCTGAGAAAGACTGTTGGCATATTTGCTGAGAGAGTGTTCCCGTCAGAAACCGTTGGCATATTTTCTGAGAAAGATTGTTGGCATATCTGCTGAGAGAAAGACTGTTCTTGTCAGAAACTATTGGCATATTTGCTGAGAAAGACCATTCAATGGTATTCTCTTAATGTTTGCCATTCTTCTCTGCTCAAGACAATGATCACATGAACATAATCAACTTGTAGAGGGACCCCTAGGATTTAGGTTCACATGCCTCTTCTTCTTCTTTGATTTATTAGATGGCTTTCTCGTGAGTCTCTGAACAAGGGAACGATAGTTTGTTGGTCAATTTTGATACTTTAGGGTTCATAAACATACACAACACGGATTGTTGGAGAGATGATGTTCTTGTGCTGCGAATATTGGCTTTGTTTTCCTTCATTTTTAGTAGCAGAATAAGACTTGGAGATGATATGAGAACATTTTTGGCAGCTAGCATCACAGATTCTGATATAGACTTGGGTGTAACTTCACCCATCTTGGACTTTGTCATAAACCTTGCTATTGTTATATTTTTTTGGCATTGCTTATATTTTTGAAGTGTTTTTGTTTATGAAAATGCATTCTCTTGTCTCAATTGTTGGTTTGGTGCTCAACGACAAAGGGAATTATTTAAAATGGTTAACAAAGATCGAGCATACTGTGATTGTCAATGATCTTTGGGATGGCATTTGTGATGGAGATACTGCACCTACCAAACCTGCAACAGATAAAGAGCTTGCCATATGGACGAATAGACATAAGAAAGCATATGCCTTGATTGTTGTTTTTGTAAATGAAGAGGTGAGTCGTCACATCAAATCTATTAAAAATTCTTGGGATTGGTTTGAAGAAGTTGAAATATTTGTATGATTCACATTCAAAATTGGAGCTAATTCAATTGCAATTGAAGCTCTTCAACCTATAGTTAAACGATAATGATCCCATGGCTTTAGCATCCGAAATTAAAGCCATCATGCACGACATAGATGCTTCTGGTGTGGAGATAGACATTTCTCTCACGACTTTCATCAAGACCCTCTACTCTACATATTCTTACTATTTTGAATCACTTCAAGCTAGTGGCCAGTTGAAGTCCCTCGATTTTGACTCTTTGGTGGAGAAAATTGTAGAATGTGAGAAGGCTTTTCAGAAGAAGACATCTCAGCTCACTAGAGAGACTGTGTGCCCTACTAAAAAAGGGAAGAATCAATCACAATGGAGAGAGAGAGATCCTCTTTATAGAGTGTGCCTATTCTCTCATACAATAAAGAATTATTATCCTTCTAACTCCATAACAAGTGAAACAAATATTATAATATTGGAGTAGTTAGATTTCTCCTTAATCCATGGTTGACCATGTCATCATGTGGACAAAAGGCTTCTCAAGGTCAACTTGCCTCATCTAAAAATAGTAGTGAAATAACAATATAATGCTCACGAGAGGGGGGTGTACCACTAAAAATGGGCACCAAACCAAGTCAAATGCCAATTGTCCACATGGAATACACCCTCCAAGAATGCATGCTTGCAAAGATATAATAAAATAAGTTTCCACATAGTAGGATGTGCTCCTAAGGTCCACCTAGGAGAACTCACTAAGTGTGCCCTTCAAGATGCATGAGAGAATAAACAATATAATTATCCTCCTAGGAGAGTGCTCCACAACAACCTCCTCCAAAATAGAAAGAGGTCCACAAGATGCATGCAACCAATCCACATGTGTGAATCCGAAGGCAACCAATTCCATAGATGAATGTGCAAGATGCCAAGTAGATGGAATGCTTTAGAAGAAATGAAGTAGTAAAAACCCCAAAATAGTAAGTGGACCATCTCCATAAGACAAATCCAAAGAGATAAGGGCGAATTAGGGTTTTGACCATGCCAACACTTCATGGAGTAATAAAATATATATCTCCAAGAATAGTAAGAAGCACCTCCACAAGTTCTCCCTCTAAGGATATGCTCAAATATAGTAAGTTGAACAAGTAAATGCATGTAATGTGCCATGCGTGTGACCCTCCAAGTATGCCACACATCTCCCACTAAAAAGCCTCCATACCACCTCTAACTAACCCCTTTAAGAGTGAAAAGAAAGCCAATGAGGTAAGACGCCCAAGCTATCAACCTTAATCTAGAAAAATTAGATTAATTTGATCATTGAATAGTTAAATCAACCTCAACATATGTGCACAAAGGTTAATGCTCAAATATAACTATAGTCCCCCTCCAATTAGTCACCGACAGATTAAATCAATATGAACATGTGTGCCAATGAGGGGTGCACTCTACTAGGTGTTGTACCATGTAAATAAAAGATGTTCTCCCTAGCAAAACCACACCATGATAACAACAAAACATAAAGCGCAACCTAAGGTGCACCATGACCAAGGGATTATTACATCAAAAGTCATCATCCAACCTTAGGAAAAATGTTAGATCACCATAAAATCATATGTAGTAAACCCCACCCCACCGCGCNCCCCCCCCCCCCCCCCCCCCCCAACTCAAACTTAGGAAATAACACATTAATGAGCGTACTAACATCATTAAACACATTTCCCCCTAGGTTATGTCTAGCAAATTTTACCTCATTAAGTTATTTCACCTAGAAAATTCCCACAAAGGAAACATGAATCATTCCACCATAAACATCATAAGAGAAGGGGCATTACAAAGTGCTAACCCATCCAATCATCAAGTGTGTTTTCCATCACACATCCAACACATGAGGACCATGTAGAACACCCCTTCCTAGTGACACCAACATCATACATCAACACACCAAGTCAGTTGGAAACATCAACAACATCATGAAACATCTACCACCTAACACCATCATCTAACCCTTTGGGGGGCTAGAATCATCATCATATCCAAGATAAGCTTATTATTATAAACCAAGCCACACCATAATGAGATAGTATGCTCCACAATCATCCATAAGTGCACCCAAGGGGTGATTAACAAGGCAAGCATACGCATCCAACTAAGGAGAAGTGAGACTCCCCCAAGCCAAATACCTCCAAGGAACCAGTGGTAAATCTCCATCAACGTGATGAAAATCACAAAGTGGAACCTCATACAATATGAGGTGTAACAAACAGCAATACATAACAGGTTGAAGAATGCATGAATTGACTAAATCCAGTGCATTCTTTCCTCCAACTTGATCATCTTCACTAGCTTCTCGAGCCTCAAATGGTTAGGTGCATACATATTTATAGGAATGGAAGAATGATCAAACTTGACCATGTCAAGGATTGAAATTGACCATGTTTTCTATGAAATCAGTGACTGATCAAAGTTGATTGGGTCAAGGATCAAATTTGACAAAGTCAAATTTGTGTTCTGCCAGATCATCTCTTGCGCTGAATTGGGTCTGTCCCAGAATAACAGGTCAGTTTCCAAGGTTTGATCCACATGGCAAATGCCCCACTGCTTCTATGCTGATCTTCTGTCCGCATCTGTGCTAAAGTGGTCACACGGGCCTATGCTAAATTACATTCGGCGTGGGTAGATTTTCCATTATTTCTAATACTTGTGCCCCTAAAACATCACAACTTTGGTTTGAACTTTGATGATTGATCCCTTTTAGTGTATCAAAAGAAGTGTGTTATGTATTGGCCATTATTACCATTGATATGGATTCATTATGAAGGATTTAACAATTTTGAAATCAGAGATAAAATTAACTTTCTTTAATTGCATATGATATAAAGGAAACATTGTCTCGATTGAAAATTGATTAGGAGGTCTGGAAGACAATAACTAGAAGTAAAGAAAAAAATATAATTCTTGATTTTATGATTTATCTGACAAGAAGCTTATTTTATCAATCCTGGTTTTATTTTATCTTAAGTAATTCTTTGTAGGGGAAAAGTAGTTTGAGAATGACTCTGATTGTTCAAGCTCAATTACCTTTTCCATGTCCTATATGCAACTGAAGTGGCCTCGATTAAAGTGTATGGTTGCACATAACTTCAAATGTGTGGTCTCACTTGACTGCAGAAGGAATGATGTTATGCTTTCATCTTTCTAGGTTGCTGGCAATGCATTTAACATGTATTGGTCTTAATACTGTTGATGCTTTTATAGCATCGTGAGGCATTCCCACTAGTGGCCTAGGTGCTAGGCATGTGGGAATTGTTGTGGGCACCATATCATACTTTCATTTGGGTGAAAACACCCTTGGAATGAAGCTGGGGCTTCATGGGCTTGACGATGGTCTTTGTGGGTTTGTGATGGGGCTTCACACCCACATGTAAGTCTAATTTGATTTTGACTTGTGGAGGGGCTTTCTTGATGACCCCTAAGACTTGTATATAAATGAGAGAAGTCATTGTGACATTTTCATTATTGTGGTGACAATGTGAGGAGCTTAGTGATTTCAGTCCAGCTTGTGGTGACTTCAGTCCAGCCATGGAGAGAGGCTGATTGGCCTCATTTCTGCTGCAGTCTTTGTTTGTTTGGGCAGGTAGCAAGGAGGAGGAGGTCCGTACCTCAGTTGGCAGCCAAGAAAGGGCAGGCCGAGGCCTAGGAGAGGCTCGGCCTGTTAGAACAACCTAGCCACAGCCAAGAGAAGGACTCGGCCAGGCTTGGGGAGGCTGTTGGGTGGCTTGGCCTAGTGGGATAGGGCAGCCACAGGCCCTAGGTATGCTGCTACAGGTTTCGGTGAGGTAAAGAAGGCTGGAAAAGGGTAGTAGCAGCAGAGTTAAGGGCTTGGCCTGCTGAGAGAAGATAGTAGCAGACTTGCTGGGAAGTGAGAAAGGCTGCTGAGGTGGATGACAAGGTTGCTGAGGCTGCTACAGATGGACAGCAGGGTGCAACAATTTTGAGGACAGTCTAAAGGCAGATTTTGGGGGCAGCAAAAGAGGACTGTTACAAGGCTGTAACAGCAGTCTTTTGAAGCAGCCCTAGGACAGCCTTGAGGGACTGTTATGTATCTAGGAACAGGGCTGTAACAACCACCTCAACAGCAGGTCTCTAGGGCAGCTTGAGGGCAGTAAAGGGGCTTCTCTGTGGGCTGTTACAGCCACCCAGTACAACAGACTTTGAGCAACTCTGGAGCTGAGTCAGCAGAGTTTTTGGAGCAGCCTTGTGAGCTACATGAAGGCTGTTACAGGTGTGTAACAACAGAATTTTTGGAGTGGCTCTTAGACAGCCTTTGGGGCAGCAAAGGAGGACTCTACAAGCAGCGAGGAGGTGATAGCAGGGCTGTACAGGAGATACAACTGTCACAGGGCTATTACAGTGAGCCAAGTTGACCAGGTTTAAGCACGGAAACCAAGGAAGGTTTTGTTAGTGTTTTGGCAATTTTCTGTTGTAAGAAATTAGAATTGGGCCATTGTCCCTGGTACGGGAGCCCATTGGTTCTTGGTTTAAGAACGTTGGAATTGATCATTGAATTCTTGTGTACATGTGTATGATCTAATTGTTAGTTCTTATCTTCCACTGTGCTAAATGGTTAGACATCTCAGTGTGTTTATGTTTATAGTTCAAATTGGGTAAATTTGTGTATAACTGTAGAAACAATAGACCAGACCTGAGGTGCAGTCAAAATCTAATATGGTATTAGAGCTGTGGTTTTGAGAAGGACAGTTGGATATGAGATATTTACACAAGTGATAGCTCTGAGAGGGAGTTACAGTGACTGTGGCAGGTAGCAATAGGTTAGATGGCCTCTCGTTTGAGACATGGAGCATATTGTTCAGATCAGGAGTTGTGGACTATTGCAACTTAGTGGTCTGGCAGGTTGGGAGTTTTGGCGGATTGGCAGAGAGTTCAGTTCGCAGCAGTATGTTGTGTGGCGGGTTGCCAACTCCGAGGATGGACTTCTAGTGGCTTGTCATAGTGAGTTGTGATGGGCGCAGCTCAGGTGCTTTGGCTTGAACGAGATAGCTTGGTGTGGACGACAGGTTGACAATATAGAGTCTTCATTGAGCCAGAGGGTTGCACACTTGACAAAGTTTCTAGGTGCAACAATGTATGAGGCATTTGACCCAGGAGGATGACGACACTTACAAAGATGAGTTGCAGAGGTCTAGAGTGGACTAGACTAAGTGTCCTTCCGCAACTTGGGACTGTTTTGAGAGAGGACATGGGTACAGTTACATCATGTGCGTAGACACGGAGAGTCTTGTGATTTGTATGATGGACTTAGGTAGAAGTTCATTGGATGATCATGACTTTGGTAAGGAGGCTTGCCTTGGAGAATTGCATGGTTCTTATACAGTGGCAACCATTGACACATGACAGGGGCACAACATTTGTTCGAGAGCTTCACAGTGTTTGACTCAGGTATGTACGAGATGCTTGGTATGAGGACCAGACATGTAGTACAAGGATCTGGAGCACTGGTAATCTGGATGGAGTCAAGGGATGTTTTGCGAGTGACAAATGTGCTATGGGTTCCAAGAGTGTGTTCTCAGCCTCATTGATTGAGGAGTAGGGCTAGGTAGTGTTGTTTTGCGATGGATAGGTGTTATTGGATGCCCAAAGGATCTAGCCCAAGTACAACAATGGTCTTGGAGTTAGATAGGGCAATGTGTATAGGCAAAAGGGCCAGCCTATGCGAGCCATGGCCAACAATAGCAAAGTGATAGTGGACAGGGAGCATGTTATGAACATAAAAATACATATAAATAGGTAATAATTAATATAAATAACTAATGATTAATAATTAATTATGAAGAGACATGACATATGAAAGGTCATGTCTCTTATGAAAGGGCACCCGTGTGTGGGTATATATATACAAGCCCTCATCCTCATTGTAATATCATCTCATTATATCTCATTCATATCATATTCTTATACATTATTATTAAATATATTTACTGTCCTTAAATGGATTATTGCATACTGTCCTATTTATACTGGATACTTACATAGTGAACCAACTTGGATATTATTAATTATTACCTATTTATATGTATTTTTATGTTCATAACAATTTGCCAAATCAATATTAATGTAATTTTCATTATAGTCTAAGTTGATAATGATGTTAACCTTTCTTCCTTGCATACTCCCTTTTAATGTGGAAAAACCGTAACATACGATCATTGTTGAATATATTGTCATTATATCGGATATGTTGCTGAAATTTTCCCCTGGCCGAAACTTTCCCTCGAAACTTTCGCGACATTTCCGAAATTTTGAAAGTGTCACGACACTTTCATTAACTTGCGATATTTTCCCAATGTGTCGCGAGTCGATAGAATATGTCGGCCTGCTGAGGTTTTTTGCGGGTAAAGTGCGTGCGAATGGGGTTTTAGAGGCCGCGGGTGCCTTTTTTTGCTCATTATTTCATTTGTGAAGTGTGAGAGAGCTAGAGAGGTGTGAGGAAAGCCATTGTGCATCTATCCAAGGAGGAGAAAGCCAAAGATCTTGCTTCCATTAGCGCCAGCAGAGAGATCAAGATTTCCAGGTATGATAAAAAACGTTTTTCTTTTATTTGTTTGAAGTTTGAACTTGAAGATTTGAACTTGAAGATTTGAACTTTGTTTTTAAAATTTTTAGAGTTAGGCTAGGGTTTGCAATGTGCCTCTTCTTATTGTTTTTGAATGGAAGATTCAATCATTCTAATTCATCTATCTCTTATTATTTAACCTTTTCATTATCGTGTGTTTATTTTGTGCCATAGGTTTAATATTTTCATCTAAAGAAAATGCCGAAGGCATTGGATCCAATGTGGGTGTATGGTGAACCAGTGCAACTTACCAATAGACAAGTATTGACATGCAATCTTTGTGGCAAAAGGATTTTTGCAGGAATTAGCCACTTGAAATACCACCTTGCCAAAATCTCTGGGTTTGATGTGGATCCTTGTCCAAACAGTACCGCGGAAATTATGCGTATTGCAAACCAATCACTCATTGGTATGGCTAATAAGAGGGATGCGACCGAGGCTCGCAAAAAAGAACTTGCACGTTCCACTGCAAATAGATACACTAGAACAAGTGCCTCTGAGGGGGGACCAGTACCACAATCCCACTCCTCAGCCACAGGGCCCTCAACATCTGCAATCCCCTCAACTTCTGCAACCCCCTCATCAACCTCATCTTACTTTGTGATGAGGTCAACACCTGGGGGCAACTTTCTATTCGGTCATTGATTAGAAAAAAAGAGACGGAGGAGGCTGACAAGCTTGTGGCCAAATGTTTTCTTTGGAGTGATATACCTTTTAACAT
>SNQJ01S0010467.1:41993-72540 GCA_010110895.2 Picea sitchensis
ATCCTTCTGATATAAATAATCTTCCATCTGCATCTTCCATAACTGGTAGTTTTGGCCGTTAAATTTCTTGACCCTAAACTTTCCATCTTCCGACATTGCTCCCACTCGAATCATGAACCCTCTTTTCCTGCGAGTTACCTTTCGCTATGATACCAGTTGTTAGAAAAATAGGACCACGGAGCAATAAAATAAAACAAATGAGGAAACAAAACACATAACATACACAATACAAGAGAGACACAGATTTACGTGGTTCACCCAGTGTGGGCTACATCCACCAGAGAAATTGCCAGGTCCTTCCTTTATTATTATCCAGCAAATGAAGGGATACAACCTATAGAAAAACTCGTTGTAACTTCCTCTTCTTTCTCTCAAAATCTCCTCTCTCAGAATACAATACTCGCCATCATGCATAGCCGCAATACATTTCCCTCATAACAGAGGGTTGCCTTCCGGAAAAAAACCTAACATAATTTCTACTGTTATATCTGTGACCTTATAATGAACGGTCCAGATTTACAATGAAATTACAATATACATTTACAAGGAAATTTTTCCTTAGGGGGCTTTGCCCCCGAACCCCCCAGCTAGGGGGATAGGCCCCTCAGACCCCACAAAGGGGGTACCCCCCCTCTGCGTGGAAGAGTGTACATACTTCTGGGGTGTAAAGTCTTCATGGGGTATAAACACGATTGAAAGCAAGGACCTCTAAATCAGGAACATAATCAGGCTCCACAACCAACAATTTGTGCATTATTTGCAGAGAATGTGGATGGTGTCTTGAATAAGGAGGAGATGGTCTAATTCAAGAATTTTGAAATAAGGAGGAAAATGCTTCTGGAGTAGAGGGAGGCTGAGTGGTAGATGAAGAATAGAGATGTGTGGATTGAGAAATGTGATGAAAAAATGAAGTTTTTTCATAACTTTGAAAACCACGGGAAAAGGGTAAACTCGATTTGTGAGCTTCATGATCAAACTGGGTAGCCAATTGAAAATTTTCCAAGCTTATCTACTTTGAGAGTGGGTCACTTCCAAACCATATGTAAGGTGTTAGATCTAGTGATTGTTGTTGAAGTCTCAAATATTACATCTTATTTCCCTATCTTTGTTACTGAAGAAGATAATAATCTAATGATGGAAGAGATATCTAAGGAAGAGTTGAAAGTTTTCTTGGATTCGTTTAAAAAAAAATAGAAGTATGGGTCCAAATGGGTGGATTGTAGAGTTCTTTATCGGATTTTATGCTTTGTTGGAAGAGGATTACTACAGGTGATGGAAGAAGTTAGAATTTCTGAAAAGGTGTTGGAGTAATCAATTTGAATTTTTTTTATGTGATCCCTAAAAAAAACCAACTTCATTCAATGAATTCTAGCCTATCTTATTACGTAATTTTGTATACAAAATCATAGCTAAGATCCTTGTTATTAGATTTAAAAGGATATTTTTTGATGTCATATCACAAGGAAAATTGGTTTTTTAGTAGGGAGGCAATTTATTGAGGCTATAGGAACAACCCAAGAAGGGTTTCATTCTATCAAAATAAGAAAAACTCATTGCTATGGTATTGAAGGCAGACCTTTCCAAAGTGTATGATAGGGCGAGTTGGTTGTATTTGCGGATGATTCTTGTGCATGTCGATTTCAATTTGCTAGTGGTTTCAAGGATTATGGGGTGTATTTCTTTAGTTTCATATGTTGTCCTTAATAATGGCTTAACATCTACTTTCTTTAAACCATTGTGGGGATTTGTAGTATACCTAGGGAGGTAATATTGAGGGGTAGCTAGGGAGGTATCCAATGGGAGTAATAATAGATATATGACCATGTAATGTAATAGTATGAACACAATAAAAGTGAGAAGACTTTCTAGAAGGTTCCACCTACTAGAATATTCCTTCTCTAGAATTTCCTAAGAGAGAGAGAGAATGTTATATAAAGAAGTGTAAGAAATGTATTGAGCCGAGTGAAGTATATTGATATTGTAACAAGCAAGAATTGCTTGAGGAGTGTTATCCTTCCAAAAGGATTAATATATGGTGTTACCCTACCTTAAGGGTTTTGTGTACATCCTTGTCTTGAATATTTGGTGAATGGTTTGGTTTATTCTTGTTGAGAGTAAGGGTTTATCTTATGAAATATTTTCAAATATACTCAGGTACATAACATTTGGCATCAGAGCTCTTTCTTTGACCAAAGAAGGGAAGAAAATTTTGGTTCTTTTTGCATATTTTTTCTAGGGGAAAAAGAGGGCAAAGCACTTTAGACTTAATTCTGAAAATTTTTGTGCATAATTTGCAGAAACAAATTGGATATTTGAATTCCTCTTAGAAAAATACCGAATTTCAAAAATATCAGATGAAACAGAGTCTAAGAAGTGAAGTTATCAACATTTTAAATTCAACAAATTTTTCAAGGTTTTTCCAGAAAAAGCCGCATGATTTGCATAGTGAGTTATTTTTATAAACCCTAGCTTTTGTTGAAGATTTATTCCAAGCAATATGAATTTTACTGGAAAATATTATGACCCTAGTATTGAAGCATTCATCAAAGAAAGGAAGTGAGGACGAGAAGAGAATTGGACCCATTGGGTAGATTTTAAACTACAAGGTGATGTGGCCATTTAGGGGAAATTGCTTCACTATAGTGAGATGATGGCACCCCCCAATGAAAAATTTGAAAAAGTATTGTTAAATAGGTGGTCTCGTGTAAAAAAGGATACAAAGAGCACCAAGGGTTTATTTTCATATGGAAACTCTATATTACAAGTTCATGGTTGTATTAAAAAAGAAAATATTATTGTTTCTATTAACCCTAGTTGCCAACACAATTTTATCGATGTTAGAATGCAAGTTCTTGCAAATAATATTCAAAGCACACATGTTGAGGATGAAAATGTTAAAGTTTTTAAAGATTTGAAGTTAACCATGGCAAATATGTATTTCATTATGATTTTTGTGTCATTGATATGCATGATGTGGATGTTATTCTTGGATATCCTTGGATGGGCACAATCGGTACAATGAATATTAATGTGGAAAAGAAGTTTGTGAAACTTTGGTACAAGAAAAATAAAGTTACATTGAAGGATGTGTCTCTTAGTAAGAAAGAAGGGCCCATGGGGGGAAGCAAATAGGTTATTGCAGAATCCAAAGTTGCATCAAAGGCAAAGTCCATAGAAGGACATGAAGCAAAGCCCTAGGAAGGACACAATAAAGAAGCCAAGGAGATAATTGAGTCAAAGGAACACCACATTGCAGAGTTGAAGAAAAAAGGACCAATTCCTAAAGTTGTTTTATATCGACATCCACACCACATAGATAAACAACAGTTCTCAACACAGGGGCATGGGAATCAACACACTTTTTATGGACCAACATGGCATCAGAAAGGAAATAAATCAAGAGGTGCTTGGAGGAATACTAGAACTGCAAGATGATATCATGATAGATTAGCAACCCTATGGCACCAAAGGCGCGATAAGGATCAAGATTAGGGTGACAGGGAAACAGTTGGACATCATGTTCATCTTCCATTAGAATGAATGGATTCTTATACTTGGTACCAGTTGGCTACATTGCTTAGCTGGTCATGTTGTATGGTTTCTTCTCATGCTTTGAGGATGAAACATGTGAAGGGGTATGGAATGTAGTATACCTAGGGAGGTAATATTGAGGGGTACCTAGGGAGGTACCCAATGGGAGTCCCTTATAAAGATTGTGCCAGGGATGTCCCTTATCTCCTTTCATCTTCCTATTGGTAGCATATTGCTTAAGCAGATGCTAAGGGATGTGGTGTTATTTCATGTATTAGTATTGGGGATTGGACTCATCTAACACATTTTCTATTTGTTGATGACATGTTATTGTTTTCTAATGGTCATGATAGGGAAGCAAGAGAGTTAATACAAATCTTGAATATTTACGGTATAGCTATATGTGTGGAACTTAATGTGCAAAAGTCCACTATTTCTTTTTGTAGGCTTGAGGATGAAGATGAGGCTGGATTGGATATGATGTTTCCATTTAATGAATAGATTTCTAGAAAGGGTTTAAATATCTAGGTTATATTCTAAATCCTCGTGGATATGGAAAAAGTGATTGGGGATGGATTTTGGAAAAGGTGGATTGTCACATAAATGTTTGGTGTAACATATGGCTTTCGATAGGAGGAAGTTTGACTTGGCTAAAGTTAGTATTGGAGGCTATCCATTTTTTTGCACACAATAGCCCACATTCCTAAGGGGGTTCTTGAGAAGGTTAAAAAATATATAATTTAAAATTATATTTTCTAGAAAGAATGATAGGGAGAAGGTCCCTTTGGTTAGATGGAGAACCTTTGCTTGTATAAAGGAGTTGGGTGGATGGGGCTTGAAGAAAATCCATTTTTTTGGTCATGCTTTGGTAGAAAAAAACTTGTGGTAAGCAATGACCACACATGGGCTATGATTAAAAATTATAGATTAGAAATATATTAGGCCTAGGTCCTTTGTAGATTGGGGAAGGAACCCGAGGAAGAGTATTAAAAATGTTACTATCCAATGGAAGCATATGGTGTAGGCCTTTCCAGTCATTGGTTCCAAGTTGGCTAAGAGAGAGGTTCAATAAATCAAGTAAGAATTGGTGTTGATTCTATAATGGGATGTGGAGAGGAGGTTCATTTGTTAATTACGTTAATTGAGGGGATTCATGAGAAGGGTGTTTTTACTTTGCAGCAAGTGGGAGATCCTATATCAACGAACATTTGTTATTAAGGGTGGAAATATGTCGAGGATATATGCCTAGTTGGTGTAAGTATATAGATATGGTTAGCCTTTATTTCTAGTTTAGAAAAGAGTCATATTAGGATGAGAAAATAAATGGATTCTCTTGCTTGGGATAAAAACAAGATCATAGAGTAATATACAACAAAGTTGGGTTATAAGGTATTGGTGGAGGGAAAGATTCATATAGCTTCTTGATGGTGGAATAAAATATGGAACCTAAAGGTCCCAAAGAAGATGTTTTTTCTTTGGATAGACATCAAGAATAGGGTTCTGACTTGGGATTTAATCTAGAGGCGCAATAGGCAAGGCTTAGGGGCATGTATGTTGTGTAGAAGTGGCAAAAAAAATGTATCTCATTTGTTTATTCATTGCTCCTATGCAACTCAATTATGGAAGGAAGTGGATGCTTTGATAGGTTTTCAAAATATTTGGAAAGAAAGCCTCAGTGGAGGCATTCCTAAAAAAGTGGTTCTCAAAGAACAAAATTAAAAAATTGTAGGGATTGCCATGTATAATCTTACAAGATATTTGGCTAGCAAGAAATGATAGAATCTTTGAGGACAAGCATGTACCTAGTTTTCATAATATAACTCACGTTTTGTTTATGATCATTGGGATAAGAGTCTTTCCCAAGCAAAGGGCCCCCCAAGTGCCAGGGGGCTTATCCATAGACAAGTCAAATCCATGGGGATTTTTTGATGGGGCGAGTCAAGACTCTTCTATTGTGAGTGGTGTTGGGGTTTTATAATTTTCATATTATCATTATTTTAAGTTCAAAGCTAGCCTTGGCTTGGGGTCAAACAATTTATTAGAGTTAATGGCCCTGAATCTTTTGTTGTCTTTATCCAATGACAAGCATCGTTCAAAAATCCAATTGTTTGGTGACTTCTCTTTAGTGGTCAATTGAATGAACAAGAAAAGCTAGTTATAGGATTTCTCGTAAATTCTCTTAGGGGAGAAACTAAAAGTGATTGCCTCCTCTTTTGAATTTCTTTGAAATGATGAAGATGATGATAAACTCTCAAAGGATGGATTGCAAATGGATGTTGGGTTCTAGGTGGTTTAATAATTCAATGAGGGCATTCAACCATCTTCTTTAGGAAAATTCTATTATGAGCATGTTTAGAGAAGTTGTTATGTATTTTTCTTTTACTATCTATTCAATCATATGTATCTTTTTATGATTGGTATTTGAAGGGTTGGTGCATATTGTGGAGTAGCTTTCAAGTTGTGTTTTCCACTATGATGTAATATTTCATGGACTGTGTGGTGACTTGATAGAGGAAAAGTTTTGGGATTGTGGTGGTTTTGAGATGCATAATAGTCATATATATGTTTCTAGAGGGAGAACAATCTCTCTAGTTTTATAACTAGAGATTTGAGTCTCTTTTTTGGTCCTAGCAATGCTTAGGCACTTGAAGAATGTAATTTTAGATCTTTCTTTTTCTTAGAAAAAGACAAGTATAGATTCATTTTAATTTCGAACTTTTAAAGTATTGAAAGATTTGCATTGGTTCTTTAGTTCCACTTGATGCTTAATAAATTTGAAGTTGAGATAAATCTATGTTGGTACACATAAATGAGATATGAAAGCACAATGAATTCTAGACCAAGGACATGGTTTTAAAAACTTACTTATTTAGAAAGTTTACTTTTGCAACTTTACCACTGTAATTTGTCAACAAGATATTGGTTTGATGGTTAAGTAGAGTTTGTAATATTCACTTGAAAATGTTTGAATCTCTTAGAGGCATGTTTCACTCCTTATGCACTATCTCTCTTGTGAAATCCAACTATTCTCTATACTCAGGACTATGTGCAAGTACTAGATAACTCTAGTAAAATAGAATCTCGACACCCACGACTTCTTAGCAAGTGTTTTCCAACTTGAATGCTACACGATATTAGAGAACAAGGATGCTTTCTCACTATGATAACACGACACTAAAAAAGAAAAACAAATGTAGTCAAACTTATATTTAAAGAGACTCATTATCTTGGGCTTGCGTGTGTTCATGTAGGGTTTGTTTTTCTTTGAGGAAAACTTGTAATGAAAATTAATGAGCTTTTCCATTCACACCCTCCTTGTAGGGGAGAGGGTAGAGACTCTTTGAAGCACTTGGGACCACAGATCTAAGTAAAAAAAAATTAACAATCGATGGAAAAGACTTGTATTAATAAAAAAATTGCAGCCTATGCATGCAAAAAGATGTTACAAAAAGGCAATTCACCATGGAATTATTGTTCACAAAATTTCTATATTGTTTTATAATATTAATTATAAACAAAACATGATTTCTATGAAGACAATGTACCCAATTTATTCTACATAAACATACCTGAATCGTTGTTGGGGCTTTCAAAGAGGACGCCATTTACTTGGTCTGTGCGTAGAGATACCAATTTCTTCTTTGTCCTTTGATCCCTTTTGATTCTTTAGAAATGGAACATGGAGATTCCGAGCCACTTCAAAATTTTGATGGTGAAATCGCCAGTTGTAGCCACTATGAATCTTCGACCAAAATGGGATTCTTATTGCTAAGAGAGACTGACTCTTGACTGATTATTCCTTCGGTGGAATTGATGTGACTTAAGGAATTGGTGTCTCATAAGAAGATTTGGATAGATATAGTACACACCGCCGCCCGCCCCCCCTCTTTTTTTCTATGACCATATTAGCCCTTTTGTCTGCTTCAATATTTATCTCATGAAGCACATGAAGCCAGTCAAGTTTTGTAAATTTATTAGAGAAGCACCTTTCCCATTTCAATATTACTGCTAACTGGAAATTTGAAGGAAGGGTTCCCCACTTCATATATTGAATGATTAGATGAGATTCACCTAGGATTGGCAATTCTTTGATCTGAAGTGTGATGGCTAGTTTAAGTCCCATCAATAGTCTATAGGCTTCTACTTGATTATTGGTCATCATTCTTAGATTTCATTCATATGATTATGCTAGATTCCCCCTAGGGTCATAAATGACCCCACCCACACCTGCCTCCATGGGGTTTCCTTTTAAGGATCCATCAAAGAAGAGTATGAATGACTCATAGTTTTTTTTCCATTGCTCAAATTCCTAGGTAGTTAATCAAAGATGCCAATTTGATCTCTTAGGGGTTAAGATATGTTCTCCTGTAAGAGAGTCTAATTGAATTGCTTCTCCCACTCCTCTTTATCCCTTGTCATTTTTCCCTTGTTTGACATTTTTTTGTAATTTTAGTATGAAATGTTATGATAGGAGCAACTTTACTCTTGTGGCCACTTACTCTAGAATCAAAAGTTTTTGTTGAAGGATGGATGATTCCCAACAAGCCAAATATTCCAATATGTGTATTTGGGAAGAGCCATCCATAAATGCTTTAACATGGGTTTCCCTTTTAAAGAACCTTGATACTATTTTTCCCATTTGTCAAAAATATGTTTCCAAATACTTGGCTTTAGTCTCTTGTGATATATGCCTTCTAAAGCAAATATCCACACATGCTCTGTAAAGTCACACTCTAAGAAGAGGAGTTGCGTCGATTCTTCATTTTTCAATCATAAACTGCACCATGGAGGTCCTTGAATACCCCTTTGTATAAATAATCAATTGTTAAGATTTTCCCATGGGCCAAAGTCTAGAAAAAGATATTAATTTTAGGGAGTCCATCTGTATGCCAAATGTTTTTCCCAAATAAAGGTCTTTGGGAGATTAATGGTGTTAACCAATTGATATTGATACCCCTTTTTAAGTGTGTAATGTGACTTTCTCCACCCTCTTTTATCTTTCACTGTCTTCCTTTGAGGTGCACAACCTTTCAACGAAGATTTAAGTCAGTTGGCACATTGAGAGAGGTGTGATGGGAGCTGCCCAAAATCCCAATAAGCCAGTTTCCTTTTGCCCATGTTGATATGCCATATAAGGTGGATTTTTTCCTCTTAATTAGTGATAGTCTAATTGGGGCCAGCTCATGAATGCTTAGAAGGGGAAGATGTCGCATTATACTGTATGTCCATAAGTTATTTTTTTTCCATTCCCTAGGATCCAAGTGAGTAAGTCTTGAAGAATCAGCTACAACTTTTGTAGAAGTTTCCATATTGGTGAACCTTGATTGTTAATAACATGATCCAAACATCTTAATCGAGGTCCTTCTAGATATTTTCTTAGAAGAATCCTTTTCCAACATTCAATTTTCCATGAAATTAATCTCCATAAGAGTTTAGCTCCCATTGTCAGATTCATTAGGAGTGGATCCTTTATTCCCAGGCCTCCACTTTCTTTGAGTGCTTGCACTGTTGTCCAATTTGACCAAATGAAACTTTTTTTAATTGATTTTCCCTCCTTGCCACAAAAAAATTATGATATGATGGGCTAATAATGTCAAAATTCCTTTTGGAGCTAAAAAAGTTGAAAATGAAAAATAGACATAGCTGAGATAGTCAATTTGATTAAGACTACTTGACTGGCTGGGTTGAGCCAATGAGCACCCCACTGGTTTAAATTCTTTTTGAGTTTGTCTTGCACTGTTTTCCAATATTGAATAGATGGAGAATTGATATTGATCAACATCCCTAAGTAAGTAAATGAAGACCAATTTTCTTTGTATGGAAAAGACAAAATTATGGAAATTATTTTGCTAGTTAGGGGGTTGATATTCCAAGCATAAATTTGGCACTTACTGTAATTGATGGATCCACCAAATACCTGTAAAAATAAATCCAGGACTTGCTTAAACCTGGATACCATGATTGTAGATGCAACTCCCAATAATATTGTATCATTCACAAATTGCGAATGGTTGATGCTTTTGACTCCTCTAACTATACCGAGTCTTGCTATGTTGCCTTTTGTTCTTTCATTTTCCACTTTTTTGCTAAGGGAGTTTTCCATGATGATGATGATGATGATGATGATGATATATATATATATATATATATATATATATAAGGGGAGAAAGTGGAAAACCTTAACACAATCCCCTAATGATAGAAAAGAAGGAAGAATGAATGCCATTAACCAAGGGACAAATTATGGGGGTTCTAATACAAGCTGATACCCACTAGACAAAGGGATGGTTGAAACCAAATTTAGAGAGAATAAGGCAAAGAAAGGAATGTCTGGCTCTATCAAAGGCATTATCCATATCAATTTTTATTGCCATACTTTTCTCCTTACAAGCAATACTAGAATGAATTGCTTCCTATACTAAAATCATATTATCCACAATTTTTCTATGTGCCATGAATCCTTCTTGGTTATCTGAGATGAGTTTGGGAAGGAGAAGTTTTAGCTGGTTTGCAATGATCTTGGACAAAATTTTGTATGAAGCATTACATAAAGAAATGGGCCTAAAGCAAGAGAAATTGGATGGATTGGATTCATTAGGGATTAAGGCAACAAAATTGGAGTTTATGCCCCCACCCCCTTTAATTTCATTTATGCACATACCTGAGCATTATTAGGAGATCTCCTTTGATGATATGCCAATAAAATATGTAGAAACTAATCGTGAAGCCATCAGGTCTTGAGGATTTATTTAAATTGAAATCCCAAATTACTTTTTGAGGTTATTCAATCCAGATTACCTCCATCATTTTTTCATTTTCTTCACTGGTCACAAGCATTGGAATATCTTCTAACATCTCTTCAATCTATTCATGGGTTGCCTCATCTTTATCTGTGTATAATTTTTTTATCTCCTTGACATTATTTCTTATTTCCTTTGCTTTTAATTGTTTGTGAAAGAAAGAGGTGTTTCGATCTCCCTCTTTGAGCCATAAACTGCGAAATTTGAGTCTCCATATAGATTCCTCATTTCTGATAGCTTTCTGATGATTGAGAAAGGCTTTATTTTCCTCTTCTAACAATTGGGGGGTGACTTCCTCGTCTTCAAGCTTGTTTTGGACTTGTTCTAAGGAGTCTTTAGAGTTTTAAACCTATATAACTTGAGAGAAATGCTTTGACTTAGCCCAATCCTTGAGGGCGATTTTGGTCAATTTAATTTTCTGCTCCCAGATGTAAGTCAGGGATCCAATTATCCATGTGCTCCAAACTTTTGTGATCATATCCATAACATATGGGTCTTCCATCCAAAGAGGATTAAAGCAGAAGGGGATGAGACCATAATTGAGAGGAAAACGTATCTCCAGGGAGATGGGTTTGTGATGAAAAGACGACCAGGGAATGATGCTATAAGAGATAAGAAGAGGAGAGTCAAGAAAGGAGTTGTGAATAAGGAAGCAATATAATCGAGAAATAATGTGACCTGGCCCCATTCTTTTGTTATTCCAAGTATATCTTCTTGATTTGGGTTCAACATCTTAAAGATCTCCCTTCGAGATGAAGTCTTAAAATCTCTCTTGAAAGGGATCAGAAACTATACTACCTCTTCGTTTTTCATTATGCTACAAAGTTGTGTTGAAGTCGCTTGCCACTATACTATTTTTCCAATTATTGTTGTCACTTAGCTTTGTGAGTGTTTCCCAACATTCCATTTTTCTCCATAATTGATGGGCATGTATACATCAACCACATTAATAATTCCTCCTAATTGCCTATGTTCGAGTATGGTAGACAACCAATGTTGCTTGTTAGTATTTTAAATGATCAAATATGCATCCTTGCTCCATAGATTGAAAAGGCCTCCTGATGCTCCTCTCGCATTTACCATCTTCCCTTCATTGATTCTCTAAAACTTTGAATTGATGTCAATGACTTCAATTGCCCCCATTTTAGTTTCTTGGAGTAGAAGAATGGATGGATTTTCCACTTGTATTAGTTCTTTCAAGTCTTCTTGTTTTTTCCTACTACCTAATCCCTTATAGTTCCATGAAACTATCTTGTGCATCATTTCTTACTTGATCTACGGGGTCCCCCTTTGGGGGGGATCATAACACTTGTGGATTTCACTGGTTTTGAACGCACCCTATAATTTTCCAGGACTTTTTGTTTTCCTAAGTCTTTCTCTTACTATATTTTTGTTTCTCTTCGATCTTTATGGGATGACCTTCCTCGTTTTCTTTTCTTTGTTTCTTTTTCCTCAGGGTCCCCCAAGGGTTCTTCATTAGAGTCAGATAGATCCTGCGAATCCTCAATCTTTGACTCCTGGGTTGAGGTTCGTTGGGGTCAAATCAATTGGATTTTCATTCTCTTTGTTTGTCTCCTGTTTCCCTTCAACATTTCCCATATTTTCCTCAAGTGGATTTGAGGAAGTTTCCTCTTGTTCAATTTGTTCTTCAACTTGCTATGGAGTGGATTCATCTGGGGATTATATGACATACATGTTTTGTGATGGTGCAGGTTCTCCAGTCTGTTGGGTGTTATCATTTGGGTTATTTCCAGTTCGCTCTATTGTCCCTTCGTTAGTTGGGTTCATTGGTTGGGGTTGCTCCCTAGGGTTTGCAAGGTTTGGGCCTCCATATCTTGGGTTTGCCAAAGTTCAAAGAAGTCCTTTGGCTTTTTTTCTTCTTCGAGTTGGTTTCCATTGTTCGTTCATATTTTCACTCTCTTTTTCTTTTGGCTCCTTCTTCAGACAATTTCGAGCAAAATACCCATACTCATGACATTGGTGACATTTAAAAGGTAGTTGTTCATAGTCAGCTTGCTGTAGGTATTTCCAATTTTCAAAACATAGAAGAACTTATTCAGGGAGCCCTTTTTCCAGATCCACTTCAACACCTAAATGAGCACAAGAAAACATCCGATCCTTTGGAATAACACAATCTATATATTTACCCAAGGCATTTCCTATAGATATGAGCGCCACATCATGCCAACAGTGAAGAGGTAAATGATGAAGCCTTACCCATACCGAAAAAACTGATGGAATGCCATTTTCTGGGTTAAATTCAGGTGTTCATCGGTTCAAATACATCCCTCTGGTTCCAAAGAAATATGGTCCACTTCGAAGTATGAGGTCTCAAATTTCTTTGAGATCAAACTGGAATGCACAAAACCCACATCCAACAAAATAATGGGTCATTTTCCCTTTGATCAACGACTCCTAGTTTTTTTGCAACCAGATTGCCATTACTCTTAGCTAGGGCCAAAGTCCCGTGCATTGTCTAATTAGGCCTTTGGTAGCCACGTTCATGACCATATGGCATGAGAGAGTTAGTAGAGGGATTTTTAGAGTGACATCTTATTTCTTAACAAAGTGTGTGGGGGATGATTTCAAAGGAGGACCTGTATAATCAATAAGGATGCAAAAGGATTTATAGTCCGAAAGAGGAGGGGAGCTGCCGCTCCCCTTAGTGGATGTAGACGTAATGAAAAGAGCTCAACACAACAACAAAACCATTGCTACGACTAGGGTATCCACAAACCTAATTAGGGTTTCTACATAGCCAGGTCTAAGTAAAATTTGAGCAAGTTAACTTTAATGATTAAAAATTTGCAAGTGATTTATACGTACTTTCCATAACACTTTCAACTCTAAATTTCACTAATTCAAATTCAAAGTCCAAATCTTCTAGAACTTTAAAGACCTTAAGTTTGTTAGTAAACCACAATATGATAAAACCTACCTTTCACAGATTTAAGCTTATATATAGGCACTTGAGAGTTTGTATACATGGATATTATTTTTCAACCAAAACCCCTAATCGAGGTGTTCCAAAAGATACCCACTTCCTCAATCTTTTTATTTCTATATAACAAAGATGTCGTAGAGCTAAGAACGCCAGATTGGATGGAGTTCGAGACTTATATTTGTGGATATGAATCATTAACCAAAACCCCAAATTAAAGTTTTCACTAAAGTACCAATCCTAATATTTTGTTCTTGTATAACAAAGATGTCATGGACTAAAAAAGTCACATGAAAATCCTAATATTTTGTTCTTGTATAACAAAGATGTCATGAACTAAGAAAGTCACATGGAAATCCTAATATTTTGTTCTTGTATAACAAAGATGTCATGCACTAAGAAAGTCACATGGGGATGGAAATTGAGACCCATACCTTTGAATGTAAATCATTAGCCAAAACATCATACCAAATCTTTAACCAAAACATCATACCAAAGCATTGAATAAAATACCTATTTTCTTAATCTTTTGTTCATATTTAACCAAAATATCACAAATTTAAAAAGCATTACATAAAATATGATAATGAAAATCTTATATAAATACTTAACCAAACCATTTAATCCAAATATTGTACAAAGTACCCACTAAGATTTAACCATCTAATCCAAATATTGTACAAAGTACCCACTAAGATTTTGTTGAATGAAAATCTTGTATAGATACTTAACCAAACCATCTAATCCAAATATTGTACAAAGTACCCACTAAGATTTTGTTGATGTTATTCCAAACAAGTTCACATTTGGAGCTGCCTAATTTGACTTAAAGACTAAATGAACTTTATTTGCTTTCGTTGCCAATGAGCATGTAATCAAATCATGAGTTTGTTGGAGTCACATGCTTTGGTCGATGGTAAGTATACTTTGAAGAAAAAATGCTTCCATGGGTCCCAACCCATGTTTTTTGGTCCATTGGCATTTGTTACTATGAGAGATTTTTTTATGATGTCACAATTATTAATCATTCGAGAATTTAAAAAGAAAAATAATTAGAACAAAAAGGAATTTCAACCAAAAACAAAAGAACACCAAGTACTTTTTAAAAATATTTTTTTAAAAACACCTAGTACTTGAAAGCAACTACCCTGGACTAAACCCTAACAAACCAAATTATCACTTCGTTTTGAAGGAACACATAAGAATAATATACATTTTCAACCCTTTAACTTACTCCCCAAGCAATAAAAAGTCAAAACAGATTCCATTCACGTTTATAATCGGTTCGGATAATGACGGAGATTAAACTCATACATATCATTTGCCGTCAATTGATAAACTTTGGCACCGCCCCCTGAGAACTTCAAGCAGAATAAAGTGGCATACCACATTTTACCTTAAACCATCGGTCAAACTGCCGGAATTCGAACACCCAAACTCAATAAATCCGCTGCCCACTAGTATTTCACAGTACCCAAAAAAGAGCAATGTGCCAAACCCATGTATAAGAACCCGGAGACGCCAAATCTGTCAAGCAAATAGCGGAGGCTCGCGGAGGCTCGCTTCAGTCAAACACCCCACCGCTAAATATCCGCCATTGGTTGGGCAGTAAGCAGAGGAGATTTATACTTTAAACAAATGAAATAAATGTGGAGCAGATACAGATGATGTGCTTGACAAAATGTCTACCTGCCAACTGTTTGACAAAATGCGTGAGTAAACAGAGGGGTAGGGCGGACCGCGGGATCAAACGAATATACGGCAGAAGGGGATAGAAATGCAGGGGATGAGCTCCGACCCGGTTCCGAGCTGCCCACATGGATAAGTTCTTATTCGGCCTGTGTTTTTGTTTTATTTTATTGTTCCATAGTCAAGAGATGATGTAACTGTACAGTGTCGGCCATACCCAAGACCTTTTTTAGGGCCCATTACGCTCCCTCGTGGCGATTTTGTCACTTCCCCATGGTAATTGGAGAAAGTTAAGTGTTTTTGTCTGAGCCCACATCCTCAGAAAGCTCAAAATCCTTCAGTTTTGCCTAGCCACCAACTTCTCTTTTACGGGTTCACTGCCTGATCTTTTCTGGTATGGATCGGTGCATTGGCTTGATGTGCCAAATCTGCTAGTCTCCCTTCTTTTTTAAATAGCTTTAGCATATATCTATATCTATATCTGCTGCTGTTATTTTAGTTCCTGTAGTAATTTAGCAGACATCTATATCTGTATCGGCTGCTGTTATTTTAGTTTTTTGTGATTGATTCTATGGAGAAAGCTGGTGAAGGGTACGAGGGTATTGTTGGACAACCTGATCTTCATGGGAAGAATTCAAACAACAATAACAACAGCAATCACAATCACAATCACAATAATAATAATAATATTGGTATCAGTAGTGCTCAACCTACCAGTGGTGGTGGTTTCAATCCACACTCATCTCAATCCCAACCCTCTCAGCCGCCATCTAGATATGTTGGTTACCCTTCCACTACAAATGCTTTCACTGTAAAACGAGACCCATCTCCAGTCCCATCCCCATCTTCAGGCCCATCCCTGTCCCCTGCCCCTTCAGTGTCGTCGATGAGATCCACTGCTTCTCACTCTGTTGATATCCAAATGCAAGACTCTGCATCTTCTCCAGTCCCCAAGAGTCTCCCCAGCAATACCAAACTGCCCACCATGTCTCCTCATCATTTCAGTACCGATGTCAACAAGATGCCAGATATTCCTCCTCGCAACCGAGGCCATCGGAGGGCACATTCTGAGATTGCAGTGCGCTTGCCTGATGATATAAGCTTTGACCGTGAGCTGGGTGTTGTTGGCTCGGATTGCCCTACCCTTTCTGATGAAGCTGACGATGATCTCTTCTCAATGTACATTGATATGGATAAATTCACTGGATTCTCGGCATCTTCCACTCAAGCAATGACAGCAACAACACAGTCTGGTTCGGAAGGAGGCTTAACACCGCCCTCTCAATCCACTCATCATTCTCGGAGCGTATCTATGGATGGAGTGTTTTCTGGTTTTCAAAACAACAACAGTGGTTTTGGTCCAGGTGGTGTTACTTCTGATAAGCCTCGAGCTCGTCATCAACACAGTCAGTCCATGGATGGGTTTCCTTCCATTAAGCCTGAGCTTCTTTTATCTACTGCTGAGGCGTCTTTGGCAGAAACAAAGAAAGCAATGTCAGCTGCCAAACTAGCTGATCTTGCACTCATTGACCCCAAAAGGGCTAAGAGGTAGACTTCTGTCACATTTTTGTCTCAAAATAGTGATATGTTTAGATTCCTATGCATGTCATTTTTTATTATCAAAATGAAATCATATTAGACTTATCGATGAGATAGTCTGTTAAGTTTCACATTGCAGTGGCATTCTTGGGATTTTCTGGTTTGTTTACACATAAATACAGACATGCGGACAATGCAATTTGACCTGTGCAGAGTGTATAAAAATCTTCCTGTCTGTTCAAAATTATGTGGGTTCATAAAAGCAACAGAACTGTAAAATTCAGAGGTAAAGACAAATTGCTGGAGGAGAATACCATCTATGTGGGCTATTGCACACAAATATGTTTTTGAGGACTTACTGTTTGATTGAAAGTAGCTTCTTTGAGGACCGATTGTTTTTTTCTATTGCATCTTGCTTGATGCATTTAATCATCGGGTGTCATACTTAATTGATTGCAGTTGACTTTGCTGCAATTTTCAACCATTCTATGATTTTGTCTTGTTTTAGTTCGATTCTTTGATCCTTTTTACTTGTCTCATTATGATCTTGGCATGCTATATTTATCTGACTGCCAGTGACTTGTCTTCAACTTACAGAAATTCCATGCATATTTCATCTCTTGCATATAAAAAAAATGTTGCAGTTTGTTTTTCTGTAAATTTACTGTTCAGTTATTTTTTTTCCATTTTTCAAGCTGTACATATTTGTATGAGGCCACATTCTGTTTTTTCCCTTGGAATACAATTTCTCCCATCCTCAGGCCTGTAAGCTAGAATGAGTTTGCTGGTACCTTGCCAGCCCCATCAACAATTGGCTCAGAAAGAGACCCTTGAAGCCTGCCTTCTCTGTGTATAAATACGAGCCATTCTATCATTTCCTCCAAATTTTCAATATTTATATGAATTATATAGTTCTTTAAACCATATGTTTAATGCAGCATATCTCACTTCGGCAACCCATTCAGTAGAAAAAGAGCAATGATATCATTTGCAGAGTATTTTCCATTAATATGAACATGTTTTTAGATATCTGTTAAGAATTTTAATATAGAGTTTTTATTTCTAAATGTTAATGTTTAATTTGAGTTCGGTAAAGAGTTTCCCTTTTTATCTTTCTGTTACTGCTTTTGAGCAATTTATTAGAACAATTTTCACATTACTTGTTGTATGGAAGAGTTCTTGACAGTATTTCTTTTTTTATTGGATTCAATGTGAAGTATAGAAGATCTTGCTCGGTAGTTTATCAACCTTTAAATACATCTGTGTAGATTTTGATTTTTTACGTATGTAGAGTTTACATACTCACCTTGAAATGTAGCACATTTCTGCAGTTGTAGATTGCTTCTTTTAAACATTTTAATCCATGGTTACTGTACAATGAAGGCTGAAGTATATCCACTATTATTGTTGAATTAGAATTTGGGCAAATCGTCAATCAGCAGCGAGGTCCAAAGAGCGAAAGATGAGGTACATATCAGAATTAGAAAGGAAAGTGCAAACTTTACAAACCGAAGCTACTACCTTGTCTGCGCAGTTGACCATGTTACAGGTATGTCCTTATCCATGATTCCGTCCCTCAAGTTGATCTAGTGAAATTTATATAAAGCATTAAAAATAGAGCTGTCAGTTATGGTAGGAAAATTATGTTGTCTGTTTCTCCTGGGTAGGGGGTTGATGTGTATTCCTCTCACTCAGGGAAAGCACATTTAATGATTAATGTTTTTGTGGACAGAGAGATACAACTGGATTGACAAATGAAAATAGTGAATTAAAGCTACGATTACAGTCTATGGAGCAACAGGTTCACCTCCGCGATGGTAAGTATATGGCCCAGCAGCTCTCAAGAAACACAAAATCAGGCTTTGTTACCATTTGTTAACACTATTTCTTTCGATTTTTTAATAAACCAAAATTCCTGTCCATCAGTTTTAGCTGGAGATCCTTGTTCTCAGCACCAAGACAGTTTAAACAATAGTCTTCATCCAAAGTCATTAAACAAGTCCATCTCATGAAACAAGTATTGATCATTATAATTTATTAGTAGCAGTAAAACTGTGCATGTTACCAGAAACCAATCCCTCTTCAAGCCAAGGTATTTGCAAGAAAACTTAATCTGTGATTTTATATCCAATCGTTTTGTGTGCCTATACTTGTCTTGGGCCATTTTAGATGCATCTTGCTTGATTATGAGTAACCCATGCGGGGATAGTTTTTCTACTATTACTTATTCATTGATTACTAAACTACTGTAACTACTATCCATTACAACCATCCTTCTCAAACTTATTTGACCACTTAGCCTGACCCTTATCCCACTAGGGCTAAGATTTATTAAGCTGATCCTTATTTCATTAGGGCTAAGGTTTATGAAAAAGTTGAATCATGACCCCTTTATATATGCAAACAAGCTCGATATCTTTACTTTATATGCATCATCCCCTGCCTGGGCTTCTTTTTTATTTTTTACATAATTCTTTTGACTGGCTTCCACTTATCACTGAGTGGATAGCATGCTTAACTCCTAGGGGTGAGTGCAACCAACAATATTCCAATTGGAACCCTTTGGCTAAGCGGACAGGAGTGAAAGGTATCTATTCCAGGAAAGATGCCCAGGACTCACACCTGGCCCCAACCACTATTGGAAGTATTGGTGTACACCTAATATGAGCACAAGCACTAGCTTCCATTGGAGGTACTTGAACCCTGGTGGGGGCCTTAGAAGTGCCCTGCTTTCACCAACCCAGCAAGTCACCATTGACTTCTTTTTTTATTTTTATTTTTTATTAAAATTAAATAGTATTTCTTTTGCATAAGTTAAACCAGTTGGTTATTCTAATGATTTTTAGTGTTCCATTGCTTTTATTCTTTATGCTATTTTTCATGTACTTAGTTGAAGTTCAAGTAACAAGATTTAGTTTTCATTCCCTTTTCTTCACCCTTGTCAGTCTATATTTTATTTTTAACAAGTTCTAAAAGATAGTACATATATTTCTGCTTTTAATGATCAGATCACACCTCCCTGTCTAAACACTATTGAAAATAATGCAAGTGAGAATGCATAAAGTTGTATCACTACATGAAAAAAATATATAAGAGTTAGCAAGAGACAGAGAGATAATATTAAAACATATGTAATAACCAAGTCTTTGCAATTTGCATTTTCAGTATTCAGTAATATGTATGAACTCAAAGTGGGTACTTAAAATGATGGGTTGGCTGAGTGAAAAATCAGATCCATTTCATATCTAATCATATTACTATACTTCTCATCCCCGTCATATTCTTAACCTTTTCCATCGCCATCATTGTCAGATTCATCAGAGTTGTACAACGCTTGAAATCTCTTTTAAGAAATTACTTCTTTTATTAAGTTTAAGGTGAGGACATATGACTTATCTGACATAAATTTTAGGTGGTCAACTTCTCGTGGAATGGTATCGTAGTCAACCTGAAGTCTAATGTTAGTTCTAACTTCTAATCCAGCCAAGACATAACATTAATTGCATGGTGTTAACTTGAAGTTGAGTCCTAACACTGATTGCACAAGTGTATTTGGGACTAAATATTTATTTGAGTAATGATTTTCCTTTCAATTAAAGATTATATAAATTTGTAAGCATAGGACTTACGAAACAGGTCAAGCTAATCCAAGATGATAATTTTATGTGTAATATGCTACCATACCAACATTGTTAAAGGACACTGCTAATTTCGTGATAGAGTATTTTGTTCACGTGATGGTTGAAGTGGATCCTGTCCTTAGAATACAAATGAAAAGATCTATAGGTTATGGTATTTAAAGATTGAACTTTTATCATTGATTTGCTGCAAAAATGTGTAAAGCTGTGATTCTCATATCTAACATGGTCATTTCACATTTATCAAGCTTGTGTATGTCATAGTCAAACAAACACCTAAAACTTAACCCTGAAAGGCACTATGAACTTTTCTCTTTGATTTAAAGTGGACAATGAGAAAAGGTTGAAAAAGATAAGGAAGTCACAATAAAGCATTCCTGGTTTCAGGCTTCTCTCTGGACATCATCCATCTTGTACTGATTGTTTCTTAGTGCTTGGTCTGATCTTTTGGTAGCCTTTTTCTCTCCCTTGATTGCTCTTCCACTTCTTCTTAATGTTGCTTTGGCACTCCTGATATGTCCGATTTTCCTTTTACCACATTGTTGTCAGAGATGCTGTAGCATTCCCAATATTCTCGCTTTATGTTATATTTGTACTTTTTACAGACCCATTGGCCATGTTTGGCCAGTAGTGGACATTATTATTTAAGTTAAATTAAATTAAATTAAACTAATACGAGAAGTTGGAGGATTAATTCTTTCTATAAGGTTGCTATCCTTGATATTGGTATTGTTCATATATCCTGTTCTTTGTTCTGTGGCAGTTAGTGCAACTTAGAATTTAGTTGTGTTGTCTTCTCCATTATGGTCTATGTCAACATTCACACAATGAAAACGGGAACAATAAAAACATTCACACAATGAAAACGGGAACAATAAAAGAAATAATTTGGTTAACCGTTAGAGCAACATTAAGTGAGAATACAGAAATTGAGTAAAATTATTGAGAGGTTGTATTGACTTTTTGTTCGGACAGTTAAGTAAACATATTGTTTAGTCATCAACTAAAGTTGGAATATCTAGAATTTGACAGTAAATGGGGTTTCATATGCAGCATTAATTATAAAAAAGTGGTAGAATTGATTCTGAGACCTGTTCACAAGGTCATTCTATGGTAATGTTTGGTGGTGTTACATGTATTATTACCAACATGTAAGACCCAAGTTTGTGATCCCACCTCTCCTTGACAGCAGTCTAATGTATGGAAACTTAGTGCAGTGCATCTTTTTGATGGTGGTCTAACCTTTGGAAATTTAGTACAGTGCATCTTGTAGGTGTTTACTCCACTAGAACATATTGATGAAGCACTGCTGTCACTGTAAAATACAATATTTAGCATTTCAACTGTTTTATGGCTTAGTTCCACAAAGCTTTGGTTTTAAACAAGTAATTTGTTTACTCACTCACGAGCACTTAACAGAAACATTTTGAATCGTTTGCAATCTCATATTGATGGATGCTTAGCAATTTGTAGTTATAAACCTTGTCTTAACTAGGAGAGGTTTACTTTCACCCTCATGATGCTGGTCGACATACTGATTATTTTTTCCTTTGTGCGTAAGCTAGTGAAATAATTGTTTAATTAAGAAAGAGGAAGTTGTACAAATACTGGAAATCATTTCAGGAATATTTTTTCATAGGGTTTTCTATCACTTTCTTTGACTTTTGGTCTTAGTGTCATTCGTTAACCAGGCATATGCATGGCATTGAGAATTAGATTATTATTTTTCATCTTATGAGTGATACATATTGTAACTTGGAAATTGTCACAGCTTTGAATGATGCTCTCAGAGAGGAAGTACAAAGGTTGAAGCTGGCAACAGGGCAAGGACTGGCCAATGGTGGACACATGATGAATTATTGCTCTTCTTTTACCCCTACTCAACCCTTCTTCCAGGTCCCACATCAATCTTCACACACTTATTTGGCTGCACAACAACTTCAACATCTTCATTTACAGTCACATCAATCAGCTTTGAACTTACGGAATGGAGGAACTGGATCCTCACAAGGACATAGGGACAACCTCTCAGACTTCGGCATGACAACTGAAGGATTACCTGTTTCCACCAGTCAGGAAGCTGGCTGTAACTTTTGAAGCAGTTTGGGTCAATACTTGAGTCATTATCAGGAATGGGGTTCTGAGTTCAGCAATAAGATTCTTTTGGAAATTCTTTGAACCAGTAAAAATGTTTTAGTATATAGAGCAGGCCTCTAATGAGTTAGCCTGCTTTAGATATTTGTTTTGTGATGTTAAACTGTGATTTATTGGTCATCCTTCATGGAAATTCTTTGTGTGGCTGTTTATCCATGTTGATCACATCTAGGGTCGAGGTTTTGGGTATTTGGAGCATTAAGTCAGGATTTAGAAAAGGGGTTCTTAATGACATTATTTAAAGCTTTTTTAGGCCAGATTGTGGAGATATGATGAAAATTGTGATTTGTCATGGTCTTGCATGACATTATAGTTTTGTGTGGCATCGATCTTTGATGCATTTGTTCTCTGAAGTTCCAGCCAGTGCCTGCTATAGTTCTAGTCTGAAAGCCTCAGTTTAAATTTGCAAATAACTAAGAAGAATTGCTTTAGTGTGCTCCTTATGAGAGCCCAAAAGAAGGCCCTTTCAGTTTGTTTCTGCATTTAAAGGAGATCTCTTCTACTTTTTTTCAAATTATTAGCTTCTATTGAGATCTTTGTCATCCACATTTTGTATGTGAGTTTTATTGTGCAGGTGGTCATGAGTTTGATTTGTCCATTTCTTTAATGTCAGGCAGCCAATTTTTCCTTGTCCTTTTCACAGACGTAGTTTTAAAAAACCTTAACATCAGTACTGTCCATGTCTTCTTGATTGCATGATAGACACTGCAGGACTGCAGCTTCCTGAGTAAATTTTCTCTAGTAATTAGTTTAGAAATATGGAATTTAACCAATTATAAGTTTCTGTATTCCTGCAATTGTCCCAATTAAATATTGATATATTTAAAAGATTAACATTGTAAAAGAAAGGCATATGAAAAACTGAACTAGACCATATGCTTCAACGTCTAGATGAGAGGGGAGAACATAATATTTTGGTGGTTTGGATTTGAAGTGGAACATACAGCAATATAACACTTTTGAGAGTTACAACTTAACTACTTGGTTTGTTTTGCAGTTTTTTACCTCTACAACTGAATGCAGGACGATTCATGTGTTAATTTAGAAAAGGGCTATATGGAATGTGAGCAAGAAGTTGTATATGTGCTGCTTAGGTAAATAGTTAATGTAAAAATATAGGTTCTTGATAACCGATTTATCACAAAAAGCTTTACAGGATGTCCCAATTAAATAATGATATATTTTAAAATTGTAAGAGAATGCGAATGAAAAACTGAACTGCCCCACATGCTTTAGCATCTCTTTTGATGACATGGGAGAGTAGAAGATTTTGGTGGTTTGGATTTGAAGTGGAACATAAGATAACACTTTTGGGAGTTACAACTCAACTACTTGGTTTGTTATGCAGTTTTTTATCCTTTACAACTGAATGCAGGATGATTCATGTATTAATTTAAAAAGGGCTATATGGAATGTGGGCAACAAGTTGTAAACGTGCTGCTTAGGTAAATAGCCAATGTAAAATATAGGTTCCTGATAACCAATTTATCACAAAAAGCTTTTTATAGGATGTGTTGTTTGGTATGAATATATTTTCAATATAAATGCTCTAGATTACTTGTCTTGGAATCAAATTTCAAAGAATCTGCTGAGCAGAGTAAGATTTTGTGACAAGAAGTTTGCTTAAATGTAAACTCGAGATATGGGGATTATTCAACTTGGCTTGTAAACCCTTCCATGACCGATGAAAGAGATTCAAATAAACAATTTTTCATGGCACATTAAAGGGTATTATATTATAGGGTGACTTGTCCTTGTATGTAACTTATACATTTTGAATAACATGGTATCCTATTGCATGAGAACGTGTGATCTTCTTGTTGCATTCCAAACAAGATCTGAGAAGAAAATGTCAGTTGATCAGTATGATGAACAACTGGACTTAATATATTGAGATTTATGAATGATTGAAGCTTAAAACCAATTATAATTTGAAGAAATATGCAACTGGCATATTCTTAACTCAGGCAAAGGTATACCTTTTCACTCAACCCATCAAAGGCTCATAGAATCTTTTCCAAGAAATTCAAACCTAATTAAGTGGTTAAGATCACAGTTAAAGACAAAAAAAAGAACAGGAAAACAAGTAGCTGAATTGTTGGGTAGTTGATCAACCAATAGAACATTGCATGCCAAAAGAGAATTTTTCATCAGGGAAAATTTTGACGAATCATACTAATTCTCAAATTCAAGTTATAAATGTTTAATGATATTTTTTGTTAAGTTATTCAAAATTAAGGATTTTATCTAATCTCTAAAAGATTTCAGCGATTTTTAAAGTAAAATAATTTTGGGTGAATATTCATTTTGAGTTAGAATCATTTTTGGAAAATTAATCAATTGGCAAATTTGGTTCCTAAAATTTTCCTCCTTCATAGAGGTGTGATTCCTTGTTTGTTTTAATTTTAACATGAGGCTCATTGGCAATTACGAGCATGTTGTCTATATGCAATAGATGCTGGTTTAGCAATGTAATGCAGGGCAACAAGCTTGACATAATGAGAGATAGGAAGATAATGTCAAAACCAAAGACTTAGCTAGGTTTTAGGAAAGACAACTTAAAGTTGTAGAATAGAAGGAAGTATGCCAAACAAAGTTAGAATAGCCTTTGTGCTGGTTGATTACTATAGGAAATTATTCAAAATTGAGTGGAGTGAATAATGAGAAGCTCAGAGAATGAGTTTTACAAGATGATGAATTTCGAAGGGGAAAAAATGGAAAAAAGACTATTGAAAGAAGAGAAATTGTTCCAGAAAGTAAAAGCCAATGAAGGTCCAAAAATGAATCAAGAATCAATCTAGTGACATGATGCCTAAACACTTTCGCCCTATTTTGGATTAAATGGGTTGGGGCAATTTCTTAGGCATTCGAGGCAAGAGAACTTGAAAATCTCAAGGTAACATCTATTTGAATAAGATAGTGATATAAACCATTTATCCCACGTGTAAAAGATAAAGAAGCATAAGTGAGGAACGAGTTGTGATAGGTGCCTAGGCCTTAAGAGCATTTTTTGTTGATTGTTTTATGGAGCAGTCTAGAGGTTAGATTGTGTGTCTAGCCAAGTGAAGCACCCATATTGCTATTGGAGCCTATCCAGGTTGACATCCATATGTTTTTTGGGGAGAGTGATTTCTTGTCTTACATTGTTGAGGTTCAATTGAATATATATATATAGTTTTCTAGCATAGGAGTGTTCAACATTTGTTTTCATGTTGCATAATCCCCATGAATTGTCGAGTTTATTATATTAGAATGGAAGAATTTGTTACATCCAAATCTACTATCAAACCATTACAATTTGTTGAAATTATTATTTAATTATAATGTTATCTATCTGCCATACCTAAGTTTGCTACTGCTTATTTATTTATATATAATGTTGTCAATCTGCCATACCTAAGTTTGCTATTACAATATCATTACATTATCATTACATGCCAATTTCATGTTGTTATAATAGTACAATATGTTGCAATATATCTTCTGTACAAACCTAAGAGGTTAGCTCAACTGGTTGTGGCTAATGTTGTTGGACATTTCACTGTAGAAGAATTTGTTACATCAAAATCCACTGTAAACCATTACAATTTGTTGAAATTATTGTTTATTTATATTTTATTTATATGTTATCAATTTGTCATACCTAAGTTTGCTATTACAATATTATTACATGCCAAGTTCTTTTTGTTATAATAATACAATATGTTATTTTTCGAAGGAAAAAAATCTGTAATTTTATTAAATATAAACAAAAGTACATAGCCATATGCAAAAGCATTCAAGAGTGCACTTAAGCCACTTGAAAAAAGAACTATTCATATTTGCCTTTTTAATCATACCAGAAAATTGGAGTAATATTAAGTTTATTTCTTATCACAAAAAAACATATAATCATTCAAGCTATAAACCTGAAATTCTGTAGTAGTATATAATTAGAGCCAAGGTTCATGAGTATATTCACTGATGTGCCCCTCATGGAGTATGGATATGATCCAAGTTTCTCAGTCCAATCCTACTCCATCTTTTGATAGTCCCTCTGCCATCTTGTTCTTGTCCTTGTTTATGTGAGACAAAAAAATATGTGAGAAAGCTGTCATTAGAAGTTGCACATCATCATACAATGGTTGTAAAATGAAATTCCTCAATGTTGTTGAAATTTCCTAGTGTTGTATTTTTGCACAACCATTGAATAATTGAGAGAGGGTCATCAAATATTTGTATTTGTGATGCACCAAATTACCGGGCTAGCCTCAAAGCTAATTTGAAAGCCAATAATTCACAGTGATTATTTCTTTCCCAACCTATCCTAACTTTGAAATAAATTTAATGATTTGAAGATAAATATAATATTTCCCCTGATACTCCCTTAGAAGGGGGGCTTCCTTGTGAGGCACCATAGAAGTATCCCTATGAAATATTCTTATTGATTACCTCTTCTTTTAGCTCATGACTATTTTGTTTATCCTTACTCTGTGGGTGAACATTTAATAATAATAATCTAATTTTAAGGTCACGACCAAGCTAAACACCAAATTGGTGTATGAGATCCTCTTGTTTTTGGGACAAGGGATTCCCTCCGCGCAACGATTTGATTGCTAAAGTTTATGGAGGTGTACATACTCTACCCCCCTCTGGATTTGAACTTGTGACCTCCAAGGAGGAATCACATGTTCTTAACCATTAGGCCCACTCAAATTGTTTAGAGCATGGAAAACAAATTTTAGAGGTAAAGCCTCCTTTCCTTCAAACAACTTCAGATTCCTAACTAACCATACTCCCCAAGCCATGTTAAGAAGGAGAGCTCTAATCTTCTTTGTATTATTTTTTTCATACCATGATCTAAATGCTTCTTCTATGTATTCACCTTCCCAGACACTTCTTAATCCAATCATTATTTCCACCTCTTTCCATACCTCTTTTGTATAAGGACAAACCATAATTAAATTTACAATGATTTCTTTTGCTTTAAAATCAAGGACATGCAAATTTGTTTTTTGAAGGGCATCTTAAGTTCCAAATGCTTTTCCACCACCATTCCTATTGTCCCTCCCTTCCTTCCTCAAAAAGAGTTTTGTAACCTATTCTGGGCACATTAGTTGGATTAAGTGGCCGTAATAGTTGGTCATCATCTTCTTTTATTTTTACATTAATGTCTTTTAATGTGTTAATGTATCTCTTCCACACCTCAACACATTCTCCACCCAACCCAATCTCCTCCAAGTTAGCGAATGCTGTTTCCAACTTGTAGACCTCTCCCAATTCACAACCTGTTCGAGCATATAATATCCTTTAATTTTTATCTCTTGAATCATCCGAGGAAGTAATATGTGCATTCCCTTGCTGTCTACCCATGGATCAAGACCAATTTGTACTTTGTCTCCTTTGCCATCTTGCTATATCAATTAGTTTCCTACCTAACTCAACTTTTCAGATTATTGAGGCATTTTGAACTTATTTTTTGCTGCAAGTGCCTTTGAAAAGATAAAGGGATTTTTTAGATCCAACCTCCATTTGCTTTTGGTAAAGCCATTTTTTACCATGAAGCCAGAACAAGCCCTTTCTTCTTTTGATCACTTGACTAGATAAATTTATAGCATAGTCTTATATTGACTTCTAGAACACCTTTTAGTGCCCAGGCAAGCTATATCTAGTATACTGGAATTGCTTCTAGTACCAAACATCTCCCTCTGGAGAGCCACTCATTACACCATGTATTTAAATTCTTTTCTACTTTGGAAATCAACCATTGCCAGTAATGCATTTTGTACAGGTTTTACTTCAAATAAAAACCCAATTACTTCAATTTGTGATATAGGTTAATTCAAGTAGGGAAATAATGGAGAAAAATAGTCATTTTCATGCTTAGTTATACCCCACAAGGATAACTTAGGATTTTCAAGGTTTATAATCATACCTATTTCCTTACATAATAAATACAATATACCTTTCAACTTCTCAATTACCCTTCTTGTGCCCTCACAGAAATCATGATATCATCCACAAACAATAGATGTATGATATTACAGGTCGTTCCAATGCTTACCCCTTTGAAACTACCATTTTTTGAAGCCTCTTTTATTAACCTAATTATCTTTTCAACAATTAAAATTAAAAGAAAAGGGGATAAGGGGCACCCTTATCTAAGACCCTTTCCTAGTTTAAGTAAAGTGGGTGTTGCCCCATTGATTAAGATAGCAAAATATATTGAAGTAATGTGACACGTCAATCAAATGGAAAATTGACGAGAGAAACTCGAGTGTCTAAGAATCAGTCTAAGGTAAAGCAAACTTACCTTGTCATATACTTTGGAGAGGTCCACTTTAATTACCATCGATATCTGATTCCTAATTTTGATTGAATGAAGGATTTCTTGTGCTATCCCAACTGCCTCGTGGATTTGTCTTCCCTCTAAAAACTCAAACCATTCTCTAGATTTTTTTTTAATAAAACACTTTTCAATCTTCTAGTAATAACCTTCAAAATAATTTTATAGATGTAGCTGCATAAAAATATTGGCTTGAATTTTTCAAAGATTGTCGGATTATCTTCTTTAGGGATCAATGCTATAATGGTTGTGTTGTAAGCTCCAAGCATTTTTCCTGTGATTCTTGTAGTCTCTACCACCCTTCTTAAGTCTTCTTCTATGAATTCACAAGAACCTAAAAATAATTCCATAGGAAGGCCATTTGGCCTTGGACTTTTGTCCTTTTGAAAGCTCTATAAAATTTGTTGCAATTCTTATTTTCCAACCTCTTTCATCAATTCCTAATTGTCCTCATGATTGACAAAGCTAGGAAAGGAGTTTGATAGCTTTATTGCCTCAGTAATTGTAGCTCGAGAGTCCTCTTTGAAAAGGGTTGAGAAGTAATTTGATGACTCCCTCAGTTGCAATATCCTTGAAATTTGTTTCCCACCTACCATCTCCTTTGTCAAACTTTCAAACTGAGTTTATGTTTTTCCCGCAGTTTGCATATCTATGAAAAAACTTGGTATTCTCATCACCTCATTGTAACCAGAAGGCCCTGCTCTTGAGCCTCCATTCTTTTTCTTTTTCTAGTAGTATGTTCCTCTTTTTATCTTCTAGGAGCTTTATATCCAGTTTCTGGTCCTTGTTCAAAAATCAAACCCATCAATATTGTGAAGTACTTCCAGGGCCCATTGGGTAGCTTAATATTTTTTGCTCCTTTTAAGATTTTGGTGAAATTGAATAGATGTAGATTCTCTTAAGTGTTCATCATAGGGTTTCCAACCATATTTGAGCTTGTTTACAAATTCCTCCATCTTCAATGATTTTGGATTCAATTTAAAGGGACTAGTAGGTTTCTCTTGTATAGTTGCTACTACCAAAACTATTGGATTATGGTTAGACTCCCCTCCCAAGGTGACCCATTTTTTTTTATCCAAATGACTTCATCTAGGAACCCTTCAAAGATTAAGATCCGATCAAGAATCTTAACAATTCTATCTTCATCGGTTCTCTTGCTCATCTAGGTGGGAGTTAGCTTAGCTAGTTCAATATCCAACAAGCTGTTAACCAAAAATTGGGCATCTATGTTTTCCTGCTCCTGGAATAATTAAAAAAAATGAGGTCAAAAGTTTTTTTTTTTTGAACTATTATAAGTTCATTGGTAGTCCTCCATCTCAGCTTCGTCATGCATTTTGCGAATTTAAAATCCAAGTTTGTGTGCTCAAGATATCCAGATTTTCGTCAAACTGACAAAAGCTAATTTTTCTTGGAACTAAGAATCCTTGGAACCATGATCATTCTCATGGAACCACACCATGTTTGAGGTATTGGAACCATGTTCATCTCTTGGTACACATCACTCCACACTTAAAATTTTATTTAATTTCTCGGGTTCATAACCCATATTTTTCTTGAATTTTCACGGGCCCAAGACCCATGTTGTTTCTTCTTATTATAGCATGGCAGGTTCATTCACCACACCCACCATGCTCCACCATTTATAACCTTCACCCACTTCCCACTCCCTTATTCTATACTTAAGTTTATTTTTTTACTCTCTGTGGGTTCAGGGACTCACCTTACTCCCTCACCTCCTCACACTTCCCTCTCTCCCTGTAACACCCTGTTTCCCCCAAATTTGTAATTAATCCTAATACAGGAATTACCATGCTAAAACATGATGAAAATGTGAATGTATGATGTGAAGGGACCTTATGAAGAAGGTCGATAAATGTAAATAACATTATGAATTTATATTACAGAACTGCTGAGAGGGGATGTGTAGAAA